>OX439132.1:9364337-9588053 GCA_949318235.1 Ecdyonurus torrentis
TATTTTTCAAAATTTTATTCTTTATTAAACTGGATAAAAGAGGAGTAAAAAATGGTAACATCCGGATGTCAGATTTTCAAAAGAAAGATTTTAAACAGAAAAAGTGTTTATGACAGATTTTAGCTGTATATATATATATATATATATATATATATATATATATATATATATATATATATATATATATATATATATATATATATATAACGTTTGTGCTTTTGCTATACGTTTACCTTTTACCTTTCTCGTTTAATATATTTTTTTTTCCAAAGCAGATAAATTTTTGCTTTTGGTGCTTTTGATTTAGTAAAGAGAAAAGAATGAAATGAAAAAGGTCAGTGAGAAGTTGCTTTTAAACACGCAAATAATTAAGCGTTTGGTAATGTATCCATCCTTTAACAACTTTTATGTGAAATAATTTCAAAAGCTTTTACATTGATTTAATACAAGTTCAAATTTTTAAATATATTTTACTGAATAAACTTTTAGCTTCGTGTTGACAAGTTTCAAAAAAACTACTGTTTGTTTCTAAAAATATATTTTTGTGTACAATTAAGACTCTTTAAATGCAAACATTGGCAAAAAATATAAATTAAAAAATCTAGCATACTGTAATAAAAAATATACTATGTTTGTGGACCATCATAGTAGACACAATTCTAAGCAAAGTCTCCCTTGCTTGAATTACGTCAAGTAAATACTTGTCTTTGTTTTCAACGTTTTGTTTATTGTCAGAACGAGGAAATTCCATCAGATTGAGAGAGAATTCTATTCTAGAAAACAAAAACATCTTTGTCGTTAATTCCAAGGGTTACTAAATTTCTTGCCAGGTGTTTTTAGAAAAAAAAAATCATATAATTTACTTTTTGCATCAAATTTTAATTACTTTCTTACAATTTTTCAAAGCTATGTTTTATTGTAAGTAAATGTAACACGCATTTTTTTTCTTTTTTACTAGCTTGGGAAATTCACCACAAGGTCTTGTTTTAGTCATATTCTATATTTTGATGAGCAATCTTTCTCTACTTTTTAGCTCACGACAAAGTAAACGAATAAGTAAAACAAGGAAGAATAATTAAGCACTCCATATTTCATTGATGAACAACATTATGCCATTATTGCTTTTATCATTTTGCAGAATATCAGCAAAATTACATGAAATAAATTATTGATTAAAACTTTTTTTTTTTTTTTTTATTGCTACTAAGATTAAAAAATTATTGCAATTTTTACATATTTTAATACCTCAATCCGTTTGATAAAAATTAATGGAAAAATTACAGAAGCTAATTACGTTACATGAATTAACCATTAAATATAGAATGAAGTAAAATATATATATATATATATATATATATAAAAAAACTCGTTATATATACATGTAAAAAATTGTAATCTAGAATACAGTATTATTCAATAAAATTTTATGTAAAAAAATTCGTATTATTCAGCATCATTATAATTTTGCTTTAGTTACATGAGAGATTCCACTTTTATATATTTACTTCTGCTCTGTTTACTCTGTATAATTAAATTATAAAGTCACTGTAATGATAAAAGTTAAAATTTAAAATTTATAATATACTATTTTTTACTTTATCAACATAACGACTATCATTGGTTATAATTACTTATTTAACCCTCACGAAAATATTTAAGATTATAAGATTTTATAACATCACTGTTAAAATTATATAAACCCTTATAAAAATTTTCAAACTATAATCCAAAAAAAAAAATTACACTTTTAAAGATTTGATAATTCTTTATTTGAAGAACTATAACATTATGGGCCGTAAGTTGCAACAATGGTTTAAACTCGGTTTAACTAAACCTGGTTTAACGACTTAACTCGAGTTAATTTTGCACTTTTGGTAAGTTGCAACGAAGTTAAACCGGGTTTAACTTTTTTGTCTGTTGAGCGAACATTTGAAAATTCTGAAATATGGGAAAGAAAGTGCTTCTTATCTCGCGCGTTTGAAACTAAATACAAACGAAAACTTATATATATTTGCATGAAAATAAAGAAAATTTAATAAGGAAGCGATAAATATATGATTTATAAAGGAAAGTTTAATATTTGTGCGTAATATTAGTATTTTAAAAATACTATATTTGTGCATTTTGGTCACTGTTGGCGGAGATTTTTTACAAGCCATCTCGGGAAGTAATAGAGATAAAATAGCAAATCTGGTGTTCATTCTAATTTTTTTCACAAAAAAATTAGATTGGCATTGGTTTTATTGCGCTATCTCAATTAGGGAGAAAGCTGAAAAAATAGCCTACCGAGGGTCAAATGGGACCGAAGTAACAGAAACAGAGCAATGACAAATTTTACTTTTTGCAACTTCTCACTTTTTTACTAGTTATTCCATCGAAATGAGACTTTTACCATCATTTCTTACTTTTATTAATATTGATATTGATATGTGGGTGTCCACACTTTGCTCCACTACAACGAGATAGAGCGCAGGACCTCTTTGTGTCCGCAGTGGGTGGCTTCGGTGGGGTGCGGAGCGCTATCTCTTGTTGTAGTGGAGCAAAGTGTGGACACCCGCATATCAATCTAAATATTTTTCTAAGTTAGAAATAATGATAAAAGTCTCATTTCTATAGAATAACTAGTAAAAAAGTGAGAAGTTGCAAGAAGTGAAATTTGTCATTGCTGTTACTTCGGTCCCATTTGACCTTTGGTAAGCTGTTTTTTCAGATTTCTCCCTAATTGAGATAGCGCAATAAAACCAACGCCAATCTGATTTTTTTGTGAAAAAAATTAGAGCTTGTTCTGTAAAGTAAAGTGAATCTCAACAACAGTGATTGGCTGACCAACAAAACACGACACATTCATTGGTTGATCTTGTTTTTTGAGCTAACAAAATTGACAAAAATTGAGTCACATGAAGAGCATGGAACTTTTTTGTGTGGAGTTTCTTTCATTCTTATCAAGTTCAATAAGTTCTAAACGAAGAAATAACAATGATCGACCATATGTATAAACGTAGTAAACAGGTAACGAAGTCATAACCAGCTGTTATAACAAAGGAACATATCGACACAAAAGTTGCGCCGGAAGTCTGACTTTGCAGAACGAGCTTAGAATGAACACCAGATTTGCTACTTTATCTCTATTACTTCCCGAGATGGCTTGTAGATATACGTTTTAATGTTTCGGCTGCGGTGACCTAATGCTTAGGAATTGCATTGCGATTTTTACATTTTTCTCCATGTTTACTTAATTTTGCATAATAATTATACTGTATAATTTTCTTTTAAAACTTACTTTTGTTTTGTGTATAATATTTATTATTTTTACCATCCTTTGTGACAATTAAATAGCAGATAATTAAAGAATGTGAATTTCTCCATAATTTAAAAATTATCGTTTTCCCGCTGTACACGCTGTCATATGGAGAATACAAGCAACCGCACGAACTTAAAAAAAAATCCTAATTTTTTGGCGGAAATGAAACCTTTACCATGATTTTTAATAATGAAAACTATTTAGATCCATGTTCGAGAGATCATACTTTGGTCCAGCAGAGGTTGCGAGTTAGCGTCTGGTCACTCGCGGGCAGTCGAGGTCCATCGTTTGACCTATACTGGTAAAGGTTTCATATCCGTAAAATAATTTTTTTTTTTTTTTTAAGTTCGTGGTTGCTTGTATTCTCTATATGACAGCGTGTACAGCGGGGAAAACGATAATTTTTAAATACAGGAAAAAAAAAATCATGTTCCTTATCTAGTACAGTAATTTTATTGTCACAAAGGGACGTAAACATAATATACAGAACGAAAAACTTTTCATAACAAACACGAATGTGTATACTTATTTTTTTTTATATTAGCTAGAAGTGGATAAAACTGGAAAAAACTTCCTAAACAGCATGTATGCCCTAATGCATCGGTCATGGTTGACGTTAAATATAAGGCTATCAACATAGATTTTTTTTTTTTTTTTTTTTTTTTTTAGGATTAAAGTAGGTTTTGTCATTCATCGCGACTTAATCAAGAGATCGTTAGAACCGACCGCCAATTGGTAAACACGTACTGCGAATCGTGCTGTAAAACATGGGACTATAAAACGTTGCAGGATGCTTCTTTAAATTTTCGATTGTTTCCGTAACTATATTTAAGATATATTGCAATATATTTTATATATTAGTATAAACCTCATTAAAATCCATTTGATTTATGCATGGTACTTTTTTTTATTGAAAATTTTACAATGTCAAAATTGGAAAAGAAAAAAAAATTGATGCGCCCTTCCCTTATTTCACATTAAAAAACATCGCAGGGGTTCTGGCATTATGGAATATATATCGCGCCGCAGGTGAAAATTTTAATAAAAAGGGGGCGTGGCATGCTAATTTTACAATCATTTTACGTAAGAAAAAGAAAAGAAAAAAAAATAGGGCAAGAATTGGAAATTTTTATGTACAAAAATATTATATTTCTTTGTATGAATTTTTATTTGACAAAGTTCATCCAAAGCATGATACTAATATAATAAGCACAAGACGAAAGAGCATGATATTGTATACAGGATCAGTCATCGCCATACGATCTTATTATAGTTATATCAATTTCTAAACTATCCATAAAATTCAATAATTTTCTTTCTTTCTTTCTTTCTTTCTTTCTTTCTTTCTTTCTTTCTTTCTTTCTTTCTTTCTTTCTTTCCCCTTTTTTTTTTTTTTTTTTTGTGCGGTTGCTGCGAAGACGGCCCGACGGCCCTCTTTAGCCGCGGCCCTTCGAGATAATCTCGGACCTCAATCTGCCACCGAGAAATAAAATGCACCTCAATTTTAAGCTAACAAGCCAATTATTAAAAATTAAAACTATTATGCACGCTTCATAATGCTAATAAAATAAAATCAAAATTTAACATGCTGTATAATATCAAACACACGCGTCTTAACTTATGGCTGCGATGTAAATATCACAAATCTTTTATTTTATTACTATTATTTTGCTCCTTTTTCTCTCAATTCCTACACTATATGAGCAGCA
Source organism: Ecdyonurus torrentis (assembly GCA_949318235.1). Lineage (NCBI taxonomy): Eukaryota > Metazoa > Arthropoda > Insecta > Ephemeroptera > Heptageniidae > Ecdyonurus > Ecdyonurus torrentis. Next base: position 9,369,348 of record OX439132.1, read on the forward strand.
TACCCAGGTCGGATGACTTGATTGTCTCGGTAACTCGGGTCAAACTACTCTACCATATGCTGCAAAAAAAAAAAAAAAAAAAAAGGATTTCCAGTTCCTCAGCCGGGTTTGTGGGCTTTATTCGAACGCAGACAGTTTAGCCCACAACCATAATGAAAGCTATTACAGCGTAATTTATTTTCAGATATTCGTCACTTCTTTTAAACTCTTTGAGGGCAGTTTAGGTATTAAACTATTTCACACCTTCTAAAAAAGACACTGATCTATCTTAGTACCAATTTTTGTAACTCTACATTATTTTACATCTCATTCACATTTTGCCTTAAAGCCAGGGTAAACACTTGATATCAAGGTGCATTTTATTCCATAATATTGTAGAGCGGGTCGACCCAAGTTGAGTGATAGTCATTCGACGTACTCGCGGTCCTCCGTGCGCCGTATATCGCGTGAAACTAAAAACCGCGTGACGTCACCCGTGACCAACTTGATGCTGTGCCATAGGTCTACTGCGTGCACCACCTTCCCAACTTGCCTCAGGTCCACTGTGTGCACCACCTTCCATCAAGTCTACTGTGCACACCGCCTTTGCAAGGTGGTGTGCACAGTAGACTTGATGCTAAGTAGTGCCATAGTATAAATATACTTATACTATGGTAGTGCTTACAGTAGACCTGAGGCAAGTTGGGAAGAGATGGTGCACACAGTAGACCTGGGGAAAGGTGGTGCACACACTAGACCTGAGGTGCGGCGGCCTCGCAGACGCACGGCACTTTTGGCTCCTCCTAAGGTGGTGCGCACCGTAGACTTACTGCATATTGACTCCGCCTAGATGGTGCGCACACTAGACCTGAGGTGCGGCGGCCTCGCAGACGCACGGCACTTTTGCTCCTCCTAAGGTGGTGCGCACCGTAGACTTACTGCATATTGACTCCGCCTAGATGGTGCGCACACTAGACCTCTTTATTAGTAGGTCTTCGTCACGGTCCTGCATTTAGGGTGTTGGTGCGCACCGTAGGCCATTACCGATTATCAATTTGCTGCCTTTGGCACGTTATATTACCCAAGTAAGCGAATTTGCTACACTTAGATACGACAAATTTAAATATTTTAAAATCTCAACAAAAAATTGAAGGTGAAATTTTTTATTATTACCATTGTATTTGGCAAGGCAAATTACCCATGTAAGAGCCTTTGTTGCACTCAGATACAGGAACTTTTAATTTGGGGGTAAACTACCCCTAATCTCGTTAAGGGTTGAAGATGCAAATTTTCAATTATCACCATTGTCTTTGGAAAGGCAAATTACCCAGGTAAGAGTCTTTGTTGCACTCAGATACAGGAACTTTTAATTTGGGGGTAAAATACCTCTAATCTCGTTAAGGGTTGAAGATGCAAATTTTTAATTATTACCATTGTCTTAGGCATGGCAAATTACCCAGGTAATAATCTTGGTTGCACTCAGATACGAAAACTTTAATTTTGGGGGGTGAACTACCCCTAATCTCAATAAGGGTTGAAGATGCAAATTTTTCATTATCGCCATTGTCTTTGGCACGTCAAGTTCCCTATGAATCGACACCTTGATGGCTGAAATCGGACAACTCTATGTTTTGCCTTGCTTGTCCCGACAACACCTGTACTCGCGCACATCTCACGTGTTTGCACCGCCACGGCTCGCGACCCACTTACAATATCGACAAACGATGGCACGATTTATTTACTTTGGTTCTTTTTGGCCCTAAGTACAAAATTTGGAAGCGCTGCATTCAAGAACAGAAATACGGCAGCAATTATCGCAAACCTCTATCTGCACCAAAACACCTATGGCACAGCATCAAGTTGGTCACGGGTGACGTTACGCGGTTTTTAGTTTTTACGCGATATACGGCGCACAGAGGACCGCAGGTACGTCAAATGACCATCACTCAACTTGGGTCGACCCACCCTACAATATTATGGATGGCTAGTATGGTTAGAGGCTTTAACACTATATAAATATAAATTAATACTATATATAATTTAATTGCAACATATTATTACCGTATTTTTTTTAATTAAAAATAATTTCAGAAAAAAAAATATCATGCAAAATAATATATGAATGAAACAACATAATAATAATAGTAATGTTAAAAAAGGCAAGAAATAATATCTCCCTTAAAAAAAAAAAAAAAAAAAAAACTTCGAAAAATATACTCTTTAGACCTCAAAAATGTAGTTAACTCGAACTTAAACGGTCGAGCTCGGTGGTTTAACTTTTTTCACTGTTGGAGGAGTTAAACCTGGTTTAACTTGTTTGCAACTTACCAAGAATCGGCTTAAACCTGGTTTAAACCGAGTTTATTTACAACAATTTAAACCTGGTTTAAGCGGTTTGCAACTTACCGATTTGAAAGTTAAACCAGGTTTAAGCCCAACAATACTTAAACCGAGGTTGAACCAGGTTTAAATGTTTGCAACTTACGGGGGTAAGACATATAAGAGAGACTTAATTCTTTGCTTTTGTAACTTGTGAAATTTCAATTACACAAACACATTCACAAGTTCTATTTAAAAACTAAGAAAATAAGAATATACTGTTTTTTACGTATTAAAAAAAAAAACAAGCTTGTTAACACGGTAAAAAAAAGTGGTATAGAAGTTCATACAATACCCTTGGGAAAGCTAAGATTGTTAGATTGTTTATTCAGCAATATAAGCAAGCAAGAGAGAGAGAGAGAGAGAGAGAGAGAGAGAGAGAGAGAGAGAGAGAGAGAGAGAGAGAGAGAGAGAGAGAGAGAGAGAGAGAAGACTATATCATGATGCAGCATGTCTACAGTATATAGTAGGAGTTAAATATGATCTGTAGTAATTAACAAGAATACTGTGCATGGCCACCTAGACTTTGACTTTGCCTAGCTGTAAGCAAGGCGCCGTGGTGGCTAATTAAACCTCACAGCTGTGAAAGAGAAAAAAGAAAAGAAAAAAAGTATATAGGCACCACGTCACATTCACTCTCTCATTTAAATTAGAGATCTTCAAGGGATGGTATATATAATATAGTTAACATTAAAGAATTTAGATCTTTTCTTTTATCTATTATTTTTACAATACAAAGGCTTGTTACAAAATTATTTGTAGTGAAGCTCGTGTGTTTTTTTGTTACCCTTTATTTTTTATTTAAAATCTTTTTATGCTGTGATTTTTATATTGAAAGTTATTTTCTTCAGTTCTACTTTAAATATTATGTGTATATTATATACAAGTTCTTTATATACTGTAATACTGTATATAAACTAATAGAATAAATTTATTTAATGACTCTTTGAAGTATATATCAATGTTATTTCATAGAGAGAATAAAATTTGCATTTATATATATGTATGCATCCTGATGGTTCTGATTACTAAAATTTATAATGTAATACCTAATGAGATAAAGCAATGCCAATTTTAAGCATTGTTTTAAAAAATTAGTTAAAAAATAACCGCTTGATAGTATAATAAATAGTGTTACAGGCAAAGCAACGTGAAATACTGCTAATATATAATTAAATATTCCAAATGTTATTAGAGCCTCCAACCTATTAATATCGTGTTTTATATTTTGTTCCATATAAATGTGATTGACTTGTTCTGCTCTGTAAAGACATGGAACGTAATACAATCTATAAACATCTCAATTTGTTTTATTAAAATATAAAAGTAATACCATTATTTACAAAAAATATTAAATACATATGATTTGTTATTCATGGTAAACTTTGATACTTGAATGCGTTAGGTAAATAGAAAAAAAAAAGTGCAATCATCGTATATTTCTTATATGAAACGTGAAGTACTCTCACAGTATTTTGCCATCTTGTCAAAAATAGCTATACGAGTTTGTTTGTTTATATTTCCCATACGTTACCCTCCAGCTTTTTGGCACATCGATTTTACACGATAGATCTCTCTCTCTCTCTCTCTTCTCTCTCTCTCTCTCTCTCTCTCTCTCTCTCTCTCTCTCTCTCTCTCTCTCTCTCTCTCTCTCTCTCTCTCTCTCTCTCTCTCTCTCTCTCTCTCTCTCTCTCTCTCTCTCTCTCTATAAATATGATGGTTGAGTAGCGATGAAAAAGTAAATTCATATATTTGTATGATGGAAAATCTTTTTATAAAATAAATACACAAGTTCTGAAAGTTTCTTCAGTGAAAAATATATAAATTTTTATTGGATTCTACTTTGTGTGTTACGTTTATCCTAAAAATAAACTTTGTTTTATGAAAGAAATAAGAGTACAGCAAACACGAAATGCTATTTTGTTATATTTAAATGAAATGGATTCTAAAAATAAAATCTTAATGTATTTATATAGCCACTTATATTTAAATTATTATTAATTTCAAAAAGCCATTTTAACAATCAGTGCACTATTAGGGATTTCTGGCCATTTCTGTAAAGGAAGAAAAAAAAATACACGTAGATCAATATGAAAAATATTATTTTAATTGTGTGTTCAAATTGTTCAATATTTTTTAATAAATAAGATAAGAATTTTCAAATTGATTTTTAATATTAAGCTGTGTCAGTTGTTATATCATTAATAAAAATTTTAACATTAAATTTTATATTAATATTTTTGTTTTAGGTCCCCCTGGTCCTCCTGGCAAAAGAGGGAAGAAGGGAAAGAAAGGTGATTCTGGTGAGAAAGGTTCTCAGGTAAGAAATCATTTTTTTGTTTACCACCTTTGAGAATAAAATTTAACCTTATACCTTTGACCTCATTTAATTTTTATTTTATTTCTATAATGTTTTAGGGCACTATTGGACCTCCAGGAAAGAATGGATTTCCGGTAATGTTTTTATTATTGATTTTTCAATTAAAATACAATCAACATAACATAATAATATACAATCATTATTTTAATTGTTTCCTAATTGTAAATACCAAATTTGTCATGAAAAAAAAAAAAAAACTGATGTAGATTAAAAATTAAGTATCAAAGTTTTGAAATGACTGTTTTGTAGTTTTATTTAAATTTTGTTAAACGAACAAGCTTTTGATTGTAAAATTAAATTGATGGCTTGTGCTATTTTAGAAGAATATTAATGGTTGCTCATTAAGCGCGAATCTTTCGTTTAATTAAAATCAATCAATAGTTTATAGACGTGATTGAATTCTTTTTTGTCTCATTTTGTCGTCACAAATCATTTATTTTTAATTAAAAGGCACATTCTAATCAAAATAATCCATTATTATTATTTAAAAGCACTATTAAAAGAACCCTTTTATTTTTTGTTTTACGTCGTTCTGAAAAGCAATTTTAATAGTATTTTATTTGTGTGAATATAATCAATTATATATAAATATATATTTTCATTTGTTAATCACTATTATTATTTACTTAATTTTAAACCTACATTAGCAATTTTTTTAAGTCTTCATTGAAAATGTATTGGCTTTCATTCTGTCTATATCTATATTGTTATATATATTATGTAAATATACTTGTTAATAATCAAACAAAACATGATGGACGTTCGAAGGATTTATAATTTTGGTAGTGCAAGGCATATGAAAGCAGTTGAAGTTTAATTTATTTAAAATAATACTCAAAATAAATAGGTAGCCAAAAAATTATTATAATATATCACTAAAATATCAAATTGGATTTTTTTCGGATTATGTCCGCAGGGCGAGAAAGGACCTAGAGGGCCTATGGTACGTAAAAACAACAAAATTATATAGATTGTGGCCTGAATCGTTTACTATTTGTTATTAATATTACGTATTTTTGATATAATATTTTATTTATGATTGGTGCTTTGTTATTATTATTTTATTTGAGAAAATCGAATATGCTTGAAAATTTTCTGATATTTTTTTCAAAAATATTTTTAAATTTATATCACATTCTCTTTTTCTCTTTTGATTTGAGGGTTAATGTAAATTACTTTTTTTATATTCTTTTTTTTTTTTTGTCATTTTTTGCCATTCTTGTATAAATTAGAGCATGTAAATTTACTTACAAAAGAAAGAGAGAAAAGTGATATGAAATTTAGACGCAATTTTCATTACAAAAGAAAAAAAAAAAAAAAAAAAAAAAAAAAAAAGAGCGTGTCATTAAGTCGCACTCTCTTTGCTCTGTCATTCTAAAAAGCTTTGAAATGAAAAAAGACTCAGGAAAAAAAAATCACAAGTATATTCAACGATTAACAAACATTACTTATATTTATTTAACAGCTTGCTACATGTAAGAATTATTATTTATATAATATATATATAGAAGAATGCTTTTATTTTATTATAATATACTAAATTAACATTTTTTATAAATATTTTCAACTACTATCATGTAGAGGTATAATATACTAATTACTACTAATCAAAATAACAATCACTAATTTTTGTCATAGAATTTGGTCTGCGATATTTTACTAATTGGAATAATAAGGTGTATGATGCAGTGGCCGTTGGATTTTTGTTTTCTATGCTATAGTAACTAATCCTTTACTAATAAATCAGTAACTATATGGTTTTATATATAAGTTAAATGTATTTCTAGCTGGGATGAAATGAATGCCGGATGTATTTTTTCCTTGCACTACCAACCTCTATAATACGACCTCATATTTCTTTTGGTGGATTTCTGTCATCATCATTTTTTTTTATATATTATATGATTTAATCGCTCGCTTCTTATATTTTGTTAACAAGATAAATTATGTAGATTTGTAAAATTTTACAGAAAGATTCATTTCTTTAAAAATTAAAGCCGAAAGCTTCTATTATATAAGATTTTGATCTAAGTATAATTTTTTTAAAATTCTACAGTTAGAATCATACTTTTAGAATTATTTACCTATCGATATTTCTTAACGAGTAAATACTTTTAATGTAAAATGTATGTTAAATGAATCTTACTGTACACAAATTATTATATTATTTGCTTCAATGTGGGCTGGCAAAAGTATGCATGTTAATATAAGTAAGAAATTATTAAATTTTTTAAGTTTTAAATTTTTTTATTTCAGGGTCCCATTGGTTTGGATGGACCTAAAGGAGACCCAGTAAGTATTTGTTTTCTAAGTATTTAAAAATTAGTGTTAAATCATTAATTGGTTAGCAATAAAGACTATAGTATTGATTTATTATTTAGAATGAATTTGACTATTTTTGAATGTTAAATATTCAATTTTGTTAATTTTCAGGGTCGACCTGGAGATAGAGGTCTCAAGGGTGAATCTGGAAGTCCTGGTTTCGATGTTTTCTCTGTTGTAAAGGTACAAAATCAGTATTTTTATTATTTTTTAATATTTAATGCTTTGTTACACAATAATAACAAAATTTGCAAATTAATTGAGTAATTGCACTTAATATTTGTTTTTGTTTTTCTCTATATGCCATTAAGGATTGAAAGCAGCCAGTGTTTTATTTTTTTATTTTTTTTTTAATAAAATTAACTCAAATATAAAATATTAATTGTAAAGCTTGATAGACAACTTGCATATAAGTGCAATATAAATTCAAAACATTTCAAAATTTTATTATAATAATCATATAAGAAAGAAGTCCTAATACTATATACTTTTTTCTTTTCCCTCAATGCAATCAGACGCCAAATTTCCATCAAAATGTGAGTGGAAAAAACAATTTGACAATTAAATATTTAGTTGTTTATTTTCATTATATACAGTTTTACTCTAATATATATTATTTAAATAATAAAATTATTTTTTTAAAGTAGTTTTTGTAATGCAAGTTGTCAGTATTTACTTTTATTTTACCCTTTTTGTTAATAATATTTTTGAAGCTTAAATTAAAAAAAAAAAAAAAAAAAAAAAGCCTAATGCAAAATAATTTAGTGAGAACGCTTGGGCAATTTGTGTTATTTCAGGGTGTGAAACGATCTGTAACCACATTACGAGGAGGCACACTCGGATATGCTGAGATCGTCGCGGTCAAGGTGAGAAGCGGGATTGGTGACCGCTTCCTTACCCTAAAAAAACATATATATTTTTTTTACTAACCTGCAAATTTTTTTTTGTAGTATATTGCAGCTACTTTTCGTTTGCATGAAAAAAGTAAACCCTTATGTAAAAATAATATATATATTTTTTATCTAACCTTCGTTTTGCTTTATTAATATTATTTTTTTTGTAGTGTACTTATTTTAGTTATGCGGTGTTGGTGTATTTTTTGTTGTATAATTTTTGTTAACCTGCTTGTTATGATTGTGGTGTATGTGTTGTGTTGTTATACCTATGGCCGCTATTCCTACATGGTGATAATTACAGGGACTGCAAGCAGGGGGACACAATATTTCAGCTCAGAACATCGTTATGTTAAAAGTAAGTCACAAAATAAAAGTCGCATGGAGCTCAAAACTTTTTTTCGTTATATTTGTTTTCCAAAAAATTAAACTTTTCCTTTTTTTCAATATAAATTTCCTCACGTATCAAAAGCTTTTATATTTTTAATTTTGCGTTTTATAGAATGATTATAATGTGGTTTTAGTTAAAGTGAAACTATTCTACATTATTATTTAAAAGATTTTGTTTGTATATTGAATTTTTTTTAAAAATTATAGGAAATGCAAAGCCATTGTTATAGTTTCATAATCGTAAGAAAAGAAACAAAAAATTGGAAAAGTTATTTTTAAGGCTTTGAAATTCAGATGTTTTTTCTACTGCATTCAATTTACTGTTTTCTTATTTGATGTATTGTACAAGAAATTTAAGCAGTGTTTTATTAAAACGATTTAAAATTTCTACTTTGGTACTTGAGGACATCTTATCGAACAAACTTTATTACTCTAATTGGCTCTTATTAACTTTAATTTCCAACTTTATTGTGACTTTTTATAATAAACCACTTTTTTTTTTTCAAAACTTTACTTTTCCACCTCCTGCTGGTCTCCCTCTGTCTTTCTCCGCTATTTCTATATATGTAATTATTATGTTTCTATTTTTTTTTTTTTGTTCTTCGTATAGTGCTATATATAGTTGAATGCTAAAAGTTCAAACATATAGTTAAGTACTTTCAAACACATACACGTACTCAACTTAATTAAAAACAAGCACTTCAAACTTTTAATTCTCACTAATGAATGAAGCAAATAATTGGATTGTTTATCATTTAATATAGATAGAAATAATAATAATCACCATATTAAAAAAAAAAGTATATAACATTTTAATTATAAAAATGTAATTGTGCATGAAAAATATATAAAAGAAATTAATTGTTATTATTTATATTGTATATAGATATACTTGTGATTCAAAACAATCATATTAAAAAAACACAACAAACAATGGATATGATTGTTATGTAAATAGACGTAAAAACAATTAGTTTTCTGTTATCATGACAATGCGAAATTGTTTACAATAATAAATCAATCATTTGTCATGGTAAATTATTTTATAATATTGTATGTTGTATATTTTTAGAATATGAATGAGTACATATTTTTGGTTATTATAAATTAAAATATAGTTTATTGTTTTATGTTATTACACTTTTATATATGCTTCTGCTTGTTTCATGTTATTTTAGTTTTTAAAATTAGGTATATACAATAGGATAACAAATAATTTTAAAATGATAGAATAAAAAATATATTATGAAAAATAATTGGTAATATTAAAAATATACAATGGAAACTTTAATTTGACAATTAAAAATATAAATTTAATTGTCGTTAACTTTTTTTTTTGTCATAAGCTTCGGGGAAAAAAGTGTTTAAAAAATCATATTTTTATTCTGTTGTTCTATCATTTTATTATACATTTCAAACTTTATCCTATTCCTATAATGTTAACAGTTTTATTGATTACACTGGCAGTTATCGCTGTGAGTGTAATTTGGTATTACACATATTGACTTGAGATCGTTGTCGTGTGTAGGGAGAGCCAGGTGACGCTGGTCCACCAGGTCCCCCTGGATCTCAAGGACGTGAAGGACTTCCAGGGCATGATGGTCGACAAGGAGTACCAGGAGATCCAGGTCCACCAGGAGAAAGAGGACCATTGGGTCCTATTGGACCAGCAGGACCTATGGGACCAGTTGGCAGTGTTGGACCTAAGGTTAATATCTTAATTGTTTTGATACTGGCAAAGTTATCCATAAAATCATAATTTGGTTGTGTAAAAATATACTGTATTAAGTCATAGAACGTCAAAGGTATACAAAAACTGGGTCATATCTTAAATATGGTGTAAATTTTCAAAAAACAAAAAACAAAAAAAAATAATAATAAGTGCACTTTCTTTTATTATTTGTATTGTTTTTATTTTGTTGACAAATTTATTGTTGAACCTTTCTGTTTACTGATATATTCGAATGAAATACTTAATATTATATAAATGTTAATAAATACAAAAATATCAAAATACTCGTACATGTAGATTCAAAAATATAATAGAATATGATGTGATTTTCATTTGAAGACACAGTTATAAATTAGCTTTTTAGAATACATAAAAGAAGTTCTTTATTCGATGCCCAGACGTGAACATTCCATTAAAGTCAACCTTGAGAAAAAAAAATTGCAATGTCCAGTCATGAATGGTCTTTTATATAAATATATTTTTACGATGTATGTACGTCACAGTAAAAAATTACTTCTTCTTTTTTTATGACCACAGTGTTTTTACGACTTTGAAGTACAAATGAGAGCAAACGTCAAGCATGCTGTGTGAGAAAAGAGAACTCTTCTATGTACTTCACAGATGCTTTACAATGAACAAACATTTCTCTCTTTATACATGCTTAAAAAAAAAAGTAAAGAAGAATAAAGAACTAAACATTTGTTTTAAATTTTATGCTGTTTCATATTCATATATTAAAAACATGAAGAAAAGTATGTATTTATATAATAACGTTAAGAAAAAGATCTGTTCAGTTGATATATAGTTTATGAGATTTTTGTAACCTTTACTGGTCCTGTTTGTTATACCAAACATCTTAAAGGTATGTCTGACAAGGGATTGGATTTAAGTGACCACCTACAACGTTAGCCTCTGGTAGTCACATGCGAGTATATTTTAGTATATATGCAATTTTTTTGTAAGATGTAAATTACGTATATATTTTTTTAAATGTAAGTACGAAGGAACAGAAAATAAAATCATACAATAGGATTTTTTACGTTGTATAATGTATGCAATTACTCATGGCAATCACAAGTTTTCAGCTTAGAGTATATTTTTACAAAGTTCATTTGCAGGTATATCAATTATAATCTAGCAAAGATTTATTTGAAATTTCAAATACGTTTTTATTTATTTATTTATTTTTTTTAAATACATTTATTTTGATTATTTACCCAGTGTGATATTATTAATATATTGTTTTGTGAATGCAATTGCCAAATTTCTTACAGGGTGACCGTGGAGACTATGGCTTTATGGGGCCACCTGGGTTCCCTGGATTAGTTGGCAGACAGGGGCTTCCTGTGAGGATATTTTAAAATTTCTCTACAAAAATGTTATTTTTTGAAGTAAAATAATATCTTATTTCTTTCTAATTAATGAAATATGTCGATAAAGTAATGTAAGATTATATAGATATAATGCTAAATAAATTTTATTTGTTTACTTTAAATCAATTTATTGAACACATTTAATATATATACTGAAAATTAAATTTCTAAAGATTCTCTGAATGAGGAATTCAGACAAAATTTAGGGGGTTGTATTGGATATTCTAAAAGAGAACATGTCTTGAATCGATAACTATGTGAATTTCTAATTGTTGTGTTCAATAAGTATTTTTGTATTATTTTTAAATGTCGCAAAATGACGTCACGATCAGTAACTTTTTACAATGCCCACATGCATAAGTTACCAACCGTGACGTCATTTTTCGATTTTCAAAAATTAATTCAAAATACTCAATGAGTTTAAGAATTATAAATTCGCATTAGTATCGATTCAGAGTAACGTTCTCTTTTAGAATACGAAATACCCCCCCCCCCCCCGTTTTATTTGTCTTCCTCATTCTCTTTTCTTCCTATACTTTTAAACATCAGGGTCACTTTTTTTTTTTTTTTATTATCATTATTATTATTTAGTTAACGTTGAATTTACTTCAAAAAATAGCAATTATTGTGTATAATTTTCTTGATTTCACTTTTAGCACTGTTGTAATAAACCTTTATTTTGCGGTACGCAGGGTCTTCCGGGCAAGAATGGCCTCGATGCTTTTCCAGTAAGTTTGTGCGTCTGTGTTTTTGGGTGCCTGCTGCAAAATTATTCTTCTGTTTTGTATCCTATATATTTCATCCTTTTTTCCTTCAAAATCTATAAACATATATTAGAACATACTGATACAATTTAAATGTTTTTATTAAAATAGTTTTTTCATTGATTATATTATATATTTTCTCTCCAATTTATTATATTGAATCACTTCAGTTTCAGTTTACAGTATAAACACTAGAATAGCTACTTTCTAATACATTACACGTAAAATAATTCAATTTATTTTACTACACATCTTCTTGTTTTAAATTAAATCAACATGAAACAATAAACTTGTCTAATCACTTATTAAATCAAACTCTATCTTCCTTTATAAACTAATAATAAATTTTCATTTTGTTACAGAGCTATAGAATTGTGATTAATCTTCTTGACTATACGTAGAAACATACATATACAGTTGTTGTATGATACTAACTCACATTGTATTTTATGGTTAATTGAGATAAATGTTGTTGATTTGCAATTTAAATTTTGTTACCAGGGTGACAAGGGCGACAAGGGTGAACGTGGACTGACTACAACTCTAAATGGTGATCAATTCCCAACTGGAATTATTGAAGGACCTCCTGGACCACCCGGACCACCAGGTGAGGGAACCAATTTGTTTACGTTAGTCTATATAAATACGTGACTCTTCTAGTGCAATTACGAATAAATATACATAATATTAAATTTATTGCCTACAATAAAGATTGAAATAATATTTTCTGCTCAAGTTTCATATGAAAGTAGCATAAAAACTTGCAATTTTTTTAAATGAATGAATGAATGAATGAATGAATGAATGAATGAATGAATGAATGAATGAATGAATGAATGAATGAATGAATGAATGAATGAATGAATGAATGAATGAATGAATGAATGAATGAATGAATGAATGAATGAATGAATGAATGAATGAATGAATGAATGAATGAATGAATGAATGAATGAATGAATGAATGAATGAATGAATGAATGAATGAATGAATGAATGAATGAATGAATGAATGAATGAATGAATGAATGAATGAATGAATGAATGAATGAATGAATGAATGTTAATATCAAACAAATTGGAATTATTTTTTTAAAACATTTATTTTATAAATCAATATTGCTTTATTTATAAAATAAATCAGTTTTTACAGTTAGTTGGAATAATTTTTGGACCGTCTCATAATATGAGAGCTCAAGCATATTCATCCTTGAAGTAACTGTGTACTATTTCCACAGGACCTCAAGGTACTAAGGGTGATATTGGACCTGCTGGACCCCCTGGGTTACCCGGTGAGAAAGGAGCACGCGGCAAACGAGGAAAGAGAGTAAGATCAAACGAAAAATATGTTGTTGTTATTTTGTAGTAGCTTTCTAGCATTGCTTGACCTAGTAAAATATTATAATTAATCTCCTAGTTATTTTTAATGTTGAAAATAAAAAAAAATATAAATATATTATTTATTTGTGTGCCTGCTAAAAGTAATAATAATAACAATAATAATTGCTATAGCATGAAATTTAATTCATTAATCTTAATAGTAATTAGTTATTTTAATTGTGGGTCCTGGAGTTTGTACAATTTTTCATTTACTCTTAACCTTTTATGTTTATATATAATTTTATTATTGTATAGTTTTAGAGTAATTCCATTGTATGTTTAGAAATCCAACATTTAAGAATTTCACTTACAAATAAAATATAACAACATCATGATGCAAGTAGCTTTTGTACACTTGCCTTTTTGTTTTTCTTCATAAATATTCCTTTTGAATTACTCTTATTACTCTACTCACGGTATAATACTTTATGCACAGATTGTATACATGAATAAATTAATAGTCTGAAAATAAAATGCATTTTACACTCCGTGTAACATGAAATGACCATTATAGTTTACGTTACAAATTCTTTAAACGTAAACTTAGAGATTGTTTATATTTTACTCTGTGCTCAAAGTTTATTACGTGAGTTTATTTGTATTATCATTTTATTTTGTAGTTTTTTATTATACAACATTATTATATTATGGTGGTAGCAGCATTAATTTTTTTTTATTATGTGTTTATTTTATAATTGTTGTTTATTGTTGGTGGTGTGTGTGGCTTATAATATTATTTCGTTGCTGTATGTTTTGTTTTATTATTATATATTATGTGGTGTATTTTGTTTTTAACAAAGGCTAATACTAACTCCAAAAAAATAATAACTAAACTAATTCATCTAAAATGCAAGTTAAAAATAAATTGAAACCAATGGTATTCTACAAGTAACAACTAACAAAACTAAAAAAAAAAAAAAAAAAAAAAAAAAAAAAGACAGAAACCTGTGGGTGTCTTTTTTTACGTAAACATCATTATTTTGTTTATTTTGTAAGTAATATGCACTTTTTTTATTTTAACTGCACGGTATGTATTGCATGTAGTAATGAAGTTTTTAATATATTTATAAAATTTTAATTTTGCTTGTTATTTTTTAAATAACATTTTTCAAACATTTTTTTTAGAACAAGCAAATGTATATATTTTTACTTCGCATGATGGGTTTATTATTTTTTCTTTTCAATAAAAAATTTAACGTAATTTTGAAATTGTGTGAGAAAGTTTAAAAAAAAAACTGACAATTTGATTAAACTTAAAAAAAAAAGTTTTCTCGTATGCAAATAAAAAAGATAAAATAATTTTTATCGTTATATAAAATATCAAAAGTTAAAAGATACTGAGCTGACTCAATTTTATAAACGTGATGCATGTAAAAGTTACCTTAGTATCAATTTAAAAAAAGAAGTTTTAAAATAATATTTTTTCTATAGTACCTTGCTTGGTGGTAAATTAAAAGAAAATAAAGTTAAATTTATTTTTATGTTCATGATGCCTCGTAGAGTGCACAGCATGTTGTATTATTATTGATTGACATTTCTATTAAGTTTTATGATTGATATATCACTAATGATACGTCACATTGCAGCTAGGACGACCCGACTTGGATGACGATATTGTTGCTGGACCTCCAGGTTTACCTGGGCCTAAGGGTGAACCTGGTGAACGAGGAATTAGAGCAGAGAAAGGAGAAAAAGGAGACGCTGGATATATGGGTAAGTGTTGGAGATTTTAGAAAATATTTCTCCACAAGAACATTTATATTACCATGACTTGATAAAATAATAATAATTTAAGTTGCATTAAATTTAATGTTTTTACTGCCATAAAAATAAGACAAATTTAACCAAGTTGTTGGAGGTTACCACACTAAATTTCAATCGCATATTTAAATTATAGAATTAGAAAATGGAAAAAGAAAATACCAAAAAAAGTCTGTTGGAGTGTTGTGATGGTGAAAACTGTTTTGCTAGCATTTGGCAGCCTTTAAAACATAAATAATCTGCAATTTAATTAACAAAAGAACACTAAAAATTGACGTTTATATTTCTTATTACTGATGAACTACCAGAGAATGAAAAATAATTAGCGGCTACGACGAATGGGAGCGACGAACGTTCAACGTTTTAGTTTCCACTGCCGAAAGTATAAACTTTCATTCTCATTATTAGTAACTTCTTTGGAAAATAAAGAATAAATATAATTCATTAAAATATAAAAATTTCTTATCTTAAATATAATTGTTAATTTTTACGTGTTCTATAAATTCCATATTTCGTATAAACGAATTATTATGAAAGCCTTTGTATATAATATTTGTTAGAATACTAAAATTAATTTTTTTAAATTTAGGATCTAAAGGAGACCCAGGTTCAAGAGGACCTCCTGGAGCTGATGGACAAAATGGAGAAACTGGACCTCAAGGACCACCTGGATTACCTGTAAGTTTTCCTTATAGTCTTTATTTTCTCTGTAAAATTCCTAGTTAGCGGTACACGAATGAATACACTACGTAATTTTTCCTTCATTTATATCACTATAGTATAAATTATAACAATTAACAAATAATTATACTGTACAGCATAATATTTATATTTTGTAACATAAATATTATGCAGTATATTATGCTGTATTGAACTATGCAGAAAATGGGCTAGCATAATTATTTTAAATATTTATATTTGATCGTGTATTGTTCAGTGAGACAAAAAAACAATCTATATCGGTCATAGCAACTTAATCATATTTCTAAAGTATTTTGCTACGTAATAAGAGTGTGAATTAAATATAAAAAAATGGCTTATGAATTTTTCACAAATAAAATGTAATATAATGTACTAAACCATTTGGAGGGGAGTTAATTTAAAATTCTTTTAACGTTTCCCGTGAGTATTTTTAACTGAAATTTAATTTAATTTTAGGGACAAGCAGGACCAAAAGGTGACAAAGGAGAATACGGTGATATTGGACCTCCAGGGCTCATGGGACCTCCTGGATTACCTGGACCACCTGTAAGTATATTAATTAATAAATAACACTATATGCAAAATATATTATCAATGTATGTATATATATATTATACATCATTTATTATTTTTTTAAAATTAATGAAGTATTCAAATAATTTAAAGAAATTGGTTTTTAAATATTAATAATCTAGAAATTCAATATCAATTATTTCTTTGCATTATAGTGTTTCCTTAATAAATTCTTGGTAATTTCATTTATTTTATTTTCTAGGGTTATCCTGGACAAAAGGGCGACAAGGGTGAAAAGGGCGAATCGGTAAGAAATATAATATTCTACAATTACAGTATTAAATAAGCTGATGTTAATATTGAATATAATTGATATTTTTCTAATGGCCTGTTTACAATGGTGCGTAAATTTATATAAATCTTACGTGCAGAAACAATTTTGTTTATATTCTTACGTGAAAGTTACGTGAATTTACGTATCACTGGGAACAGGACTTATAGTCTTTTTTTGTAGACTGCAATATATTATAATATAGCTCCAACTACAAATCAGATTTTTTGAAAGTATTTCAAATAAATCTCAAATTTAAAAATACCTAGACGATAAAATATGATTAATTTAATTTTCATAGGTTTCAGGAAGTACACATCTAGTTTATGCTAGATCTAGAGTAAGTTTTTAAATGTCAAACAAGATTATTATTTTCCAGTTTGTGCTGCAATAAAATATGCTGTAACCATTCTGTCTCTATATATATGACAGGTTGCTATATGGTTACAGTAAAATTGGCTCCATTGTTTTGAATTCGCATGCTAAAATATTTTTTTTCTCTTCTCTCTGTTTGTTTTCGGCAAATCTCGTGTTCGCTTCTTGGCCAACAGAAATACAAAAAGCTTAGACGTCGCCAGGTAATGAAACTTTCAACTTCTTCTAACAATAATTTTCATTTTTTTCATCTTTTATAAAATGCTCTAAAATAATTGCTTATATAAATATGTATTCAATTGCTTCAATAAATTTTATAAATTATATTATAGCAAGGAGGAAAAAAGCTGTTGAATAGGATTGCATAGGATTTATAGAATTGAAAAGTACTGATCATTTTATTATAAAATAAAATAAAGATGTATAAAACGTTAAAAAAAAATACAATTATTACTATTGCAACTTTTTTACTCCTTACTTGCATCATCTTTGATATAATTTAAATTCAAAATAATAATAAAAGTTTCATATTGCATGATGATTTATTGAAAAATTCCTTGGAAATCATATAAATATTTGCGCTGTAAATTTACAAATAAAACAAAAATTGCTATTGTTACGAATTTGCATTACAGAGCATGAAAAAAATGCACACATTTCATTTATTATATACTTTTATATTTGAATCTATAATCATACTTTATTTCTTATGTATTTTCAAATTGCAGGGTGATGGTACATTTGAAGGAAGTGGCGGTGAACTTGTAAGTATGATAATTTTATTTTAAAAGTGAAAATTTTGTGATCTAATTTTATAATGTAAACTTTATTTTGTATAGATTCCTGGTCCTCCAGGCCCACCTGGCCCACCTGGAACATCGGGTCTTCAAGGTCCACCTGGCATCAAGGGCGATAGAGGACAAGATGGTGGCAAGGGAGAACCTGTATGATATAGCTTTAAAATCTTTATTTTACGTTAATCCGTGTAAAGTATGCAATTTGTCGACATAAGTAACCAACATGTTGCATAACTTACAGGGGCTAAAATATATATTTTTTCTTTGCTCTCGTGCGTTTTCTTTTCTTTACCTTTCTTTTTATAATTAATCTATGATTCACAGGGTGAAAAGGGCGTTAAAGGAGATCCAGGACCAATGGGATTACCCGTAAGTTTATTCATACTGATGATTTTATTTCAAACGAAGTACTTGATTTTGAATCTTTATTATTCCAAAGCAATAGATTTTATATTATAATTTTAATTAAATTATTTTGTTTTTTCAGGGTCCAATGGGCCTACGTGGTGAACCTGGTCGTTTTGGTGATTCTGGAAAACCTGGGCAATTGGTAAGGCCCCAACGCTCCGCAATTTATTCCTTGAGCGGCATCAACAACAACAACAAAAACAGTATTAGAAACAGTACAACTTCCAATTCCTCATCTCAAAACAGCAGCAATTCTGCAGAAGAACAGCAACGAGCCCCTACCTGAAGAAAATAAATAGCTCAAATTTTGAATTGTCAGCACAATTTTTCTATATAAAAATAAAAAAAATAAAATAAAAATGGAAGGCTTTGGCATGGCCAAAATTTGAAACATGTCTTTAAAAAATATATATACAAATATATACCAAAAAAATTTAGTCAAATAAAAAGGAAACCATGAATTGTAACAAAGAGGTTCTTTTTGTTCATTTCATGCCTATCTTGTAGTTAATTAGTATTTTAATTATTTTTTATTTTGAAACCTCTTTTGTTATATTTTTTTCTGTTGTATTTTTTTTAGATAGTTTTAATTTTTTTTGGAGGGGCAAAAATTGCACATGCTGCTGCCACCATATGATTTTGTTTTGTTATTTTCTGTTTTGTTTTTATATTATTTGCTCCATGAATGTGAGCCATAACCTCATTTTATTATTATTTCTTTCTCTTGCAGGGACCTCCAGGTCTAGACGGCATGAAGGTAAGAAATATATCTTTATTGTATATTTAATTGGACATAAAAACAGCAACAAAAGAAACGAGAAAACAAAACATCTACAGTATATATTTTACAAAAACTTAAAATTTAAGTTATATAAACAGATTGATTAATTGTATCATAAAAATTAAGATATATTTTCAATATCAATGATAGCATCGTAAATAAGTAACTTTTTGAAATTTTCTACAAGTGAAACCGTACTGCTTATTAACGTAAGCGTTCGCACGCGCAAATGTGCGCTGCAAACCACTATTATATGGAATTTCCTACGCACTTTTTTTTAATAGGCTTATTATATAATGGAAAAATGCAGATGCAGAAGTAAAATTTTATTTAATTAATGAAAAAATGATTCACACTTAACGTTTTTTGCAAAAGTACAAAAAAAAATTGATTGAGGGTGCAAAGTATAATATTCAAACTCAATTACTACAGTATATATCCATATATGGAACCCGCGGAAGCAAAAGTTTTGGAGATAACAATCATATCAATTTTAGAGTGAGGAATTAGAGACTGTTACGCCATCTCTATGTTAAGGGTGAAAATATCCAAACAACGGATTGTAATTTTGAATTAATCCACTAGGGTGGATGTACTGCATTTTGTACAGTACAATAAAGCTACGATTATTGCATAAGAATGCTCTTCCTAAACAAGAAAATAAATATAAAATTAGTACAGCAACTGTTCTCAATAGGCTTTTAATCTCGCACAAGTAGTTTATTATATTATACAGGCATACAGCATCTAAACATTACTATATATATATTATAGGCCTATATATATATGCATATAAATCAGGGGGGGTGGAGAGGTAATAAGATAAAGCCTATAAGTTATGCTTAACAATACACGTCGTTTACTATATAAGGTTTTTCAAGTTACTTTTATCAAATAACTACAATAATAATTAAGAAATGCATCAATAGATTTTTCCGTACAAACTTCAGAAAACATTTAATACGCAGAGACATTTTTTTCCCTCAGATATATACTTTACTCATTTTTTTTTATGTACAGAATGATCTGATTTGTGATGTAAAATGTATCTTAACTTTTTATATAAAAGTTATTAAAAACAATCAACTAATAATATAATTTTCAGGGTGCGCAAGGCGAGCCTGGTAATAAGGGAGAAAGAGGAGATCCCGGATTGCCTGTAAGTGTTTTTTTTTTCTTCTGAAATTTATAAATATATGTGAGAGCAATTTTATTTATAATTAAAAATGGTGCTAACTGCATGGCATTACAAAATAATTGTTTTTACAGTGTTTTTGGGGTGCTGTGTTTTATAATATCAATGTACATTTTTTAAATTTAGCTTTTGCTATTTTTAATACGTTTTATTTTTTATTTAACAAAACATGTTTTGTTAAATGGCATTTATGGTCAACTTTTTTTTTTTTTTTTTTTATCAACGTTGACTTTTTTTTGTGTTTTTTTTTTTATGTTTTCTTTATTTCTAATCCGGGTTTTTATGGTGATGTTTTAGGGAACAGATGGCATACCTGGAACAGAGGTAGCGTTTTAATTACAATTTTTATTTTATTATATTTTAAATTGACACAAACTTCATGACCTTAGTTAAAAAAAAAAAAAAAATGAATACAGTTTTTGTAACTGCCTGGCCTTTTTTTATTTGCTTTTTATGTGTGCATGTTGGCAATTATGTTTTCTGTCCAAGCTGGGTGCTATTTATCAAAACATAGCTCCTGATTTTGGTTCCTCCGCTTAAAAATATTGAAAATTTTCTGAAGCAATGCAAAATTTTAAAATAATCCAGAAATTTAAATTTTTAAGAACAAATATATAAGTATTTCTATTTACTTTTCGATAAATCTATATAAAGTGGTAATAAAAAATTCCACTTTTACAGATTTGATAAGAAGTGGTCAAGTCAAGATAATTATTTCAGTAAATTGTGACCAAATTTAGTTGAAAAAAAAATAATAAATTGTAAAAATTCTTTTACTATTTTGTAGGGACCTAAAGGAGAGAAGGGCGGTAAAGGAGAAAATGTAAGTAATATAGAAAATTATTATTTTAAATTCAATGGATTATATTAACGCAGTATAAATAGTCTACAAAATCAAAACAAAATATAGTAAACGTAAATAATATTTTATGTTATATTTTGAAGAAGATATAATATAGTAAAATAAAAATGGTGGTCGCGCCTGCAGATGTAAGAAATATGCAACCTGAATTACATGAATGTAGTTGCTTACTCGCAGGCGTTGTCATAACAATATATTTTGGATTAATGAAACAAAAACAATTTTTAAAATACCTAATATTACTAAGTTGTTGTTGTTGTTGTTGTTGTTGTTTTTTTCAACTTTAGCACATGTTTTTATGTAAATTTAATCATCAGGGTCCTCTTGGAAAGCGAGGCCGCAAGGGAGACAAAGGTGATAAGGGTGAGCAAGGAGTTCCTGGACTGGACGCTCCATGTCCGCTTGGAGCTGATGGACTTCCTCTACCTGGTTGTGGCTGGCGACCTCCTAAGGTAAGGTGTCTTGTTAAAACTAAAATAACATAATATATGTTTGCTAAGTAACAAACACCGCTAATATATATTTAGTAAATAAAATAATGTTTTTTAATAACTTCTTTATAACCATTATACACACTATTTAATATTCCAAATGACTTTTATGAAAAAAAAAACTGAAACTTGTTTTATTTAAGTTTTAATTATAAAATAGTGTTATAAAGAGGTTGAATAGTTTGCTCTAATGATCGTGTGCACCCGCTCGCGTGACTAACCTTAAACATTGCTTGTATACGATGACTATACAGACGCCGGTCCCCTCTGCGGCCCCTGCTCAACACCCAGCACCGCCAACAACATCGACAGATCAAGATTACGATGATGGCGAAGATTACGATGATAATTACACTGATCAGTAGCCCCAACTTGAAACAAACAAAATTCCTGCCTGAACTAACTGCCCCAGGCTCAGAGAGGTGGGTGTCCAATAATTAATTACACATATACATTATTAATATGCTTCTTATATTGTAATTGTCTTACTAATTTTTATGTGTTTTAAATATATGAATAGTTTTGTTTTTCGTTGTAACGCTTATAATCTCCAACGTTTGTAGCTTTTATTGTGTAGTCTACTACTTTTAGTATTGTTAACAAAAAGCATGCTAAATTATTTATTTAAAGGATCCTGTACTTAAAAGTGGTCCCATCTCATGTTTTATCTGCTTGTCCTGAGTACAGAATACCTTTAAGATCATAATTATAACTTTTTTAAAATTATTTATTAATTCAGCAACAGAGTACAAGTCTACAAGAACTGGATATATACAATAAAATAAACAGTAACATACACAATAAAAAAAAATCGAAGTACTAAAGCACTGCAGAAGAAACTGGAAAATATCAGATTATAATAATAGTCTTTGCCTAAAACCTATAAAGTCTAAAATAGGCAATGACAATAAAAATAATCTTTGTTATTTATTTTCAAATAATTATATTTTAAAACATTTAAAATACAAGTTCTTTAATAATTTTTATTCATTTATTTTTCAGCTACCTCGACTCGTAGATAAATTCATCCGAGGTCCTAGACTCAATGTGCCACCTGAAATTGCCCACAATAATTAAAACAATTGAACTTGGATTACAATTAACTGCCAGTGCAGGTGTACTTACGCTGGCTAATGATGATCATAATAATAAAATAATTGAACAGTTTGTTTATTTTTTAATTGCGCACTAAAAATAAAAATTAACATACATCAAAGCTAACTGCCTGCTAAAATAATCATTAATTGACTTTTTATATATTAATTTTTTTTAAGTGTACAAAGAACAATATTTGTGGAGCAATAAGAAGAAAAAAAAACAGTGTAAAATAATATAATTATTACATAAATTATAACAAAAGCAGAGTGATGGTGTGTTGTTATTGAGTGAAATTAATGACAACGAAATATAAACTGCGATTGCATATAATAACATAAATGTATACATTTTGTGTATAAATTTGAACTTTTTTTTTAAGTAATTAATTATTATGAAACCAACCAGAGACTTTTATTATTATTTAAAATAATAATGAAAAATATGTGTGTATGTTAAGTATAAATATGAAGAAAAATGATAACTATATTTCGCTCTTTCTCTCTATGACGATTTTTTTTTAATATATAAATAATATGTATTATAATTTTTTTTTAAATGTATATTTCAGAGGGATTTTAATTTTTTTGTAGTTTTTATTTATAATGATTTAAAATATATAAGTAAAATTAAAATTTGATTGCGGGAAAAAGTTTTAAAAATCTTTCTTGAGTAATTTATAAGAAATGTGTCAAAAATTTATAAAAGTAGAGTAAATTTTAAAACGATTTAACTAACTTTGATATCTAAGATATATGAATTACTTAAATGTATTAGAAGAAAAAAAATTGTGTTAATTTTTTAAAAACTTTAGAAACTTTAACAAAAAGTTATTAAAAAAACAAAAATAATAATAAGAAACGGGTGGGGAGGGGGGAGGTACCAACAAAAATACCAAAAATTAATTTTTTTTTTTTAGAAAACAAATTAAAGATCCCTCTGTAACACGTTATCTACCTCGATGTTCTAAAAAAAATAATAAAAATATTTAATGCAAAAAATACTACGTGTCAAAAAAAAAAAAAAAAAAAAAAACTTTTTCATTCTGTGAGTGAGTGATTGTGAATAAAAAAAAGAGACCCTAATAATGCCATCTTGGTGACAAACTCCATTAAAATGCAAACAAATAACAATAAAATGTAACCATAAATGTGTGTTGCTTAGACTGAAAAGCCTGTTAAGATAAATTTTTAAAACAATAAAAAAAATAAATGTATGCACAAAATTATGAATATTTTTACAAAGCTAGAAATATAGAATAATTTTTTTTTGTATTTTTTATTATGTTGGAAATTTTTTTTTAAATAGATTATACTATATTATGGTAATAAGTACTGCCAAATTTTATTATAGTTCATTCAGGTGTAAATGTATATGAAAATTAAATGTAAATAGAGATAATTAAATATAATATATAAATGTCTATACCCATTTCCTATATTGACATGTTACGATTAAAATAAAAATATAAAAATAATTACGTATATATTAAGCTCAACGTCTCAATGTTCTATTTTAGTCATTATTATAAATAATAACAATAATAAAAAAGAAAGATTAACTAAAGTAAAATCCTATATCTATCATAGGTTCATTGTTTAGAAAATAATATCTAAAATATTATAGAAATATAGAGAGTACAAAAATATATAAAGTAGAATACAAATTTTGGATGGTATCATGTATATTAGAAAAAGAAGAAGAAGAAAATTAGAAATAGTAACTATAAATGTGTTTAGAGCCCTACTTAATCCCTTTCTATTTATTTATTTAATTAGCTGAATTTTGTAAGATGTTCATGAATTTATTTTGAAGCTGTGTATTATAGTATAATAAATCAATGAATTTTTATGTCAACGAATAATTTGCAAAATTCAGTTTAAAATAAGCAATTTTTCTTTAATATAGAGTACTCTACCCAGTCAGACAGTTCCAATCCTTAATATTTTAAGGGGGGAAAAACAACAACTATATATGCATCAGCATCAAAATTTTCTCTTTCAAATTATTTATTATTATTTCATTAACACGTAAACTCTACATTAAATCTCCAAAACATTGAATTTTAAACGAGGTTTTGCAATTGGTCATACTGTGTGTACTGTGTGCTATAGCCTATATACTCTGTTCTATTTAAAAAAGAATAGAAAGATTGTATATGATATTATAGGGATTTTATAGGGTATATATTTATGCTGTATTATAAAAATAAAAAATAGGTATAAAAAATTATTGTTGTTCAATTTTTGGATTATCTTTTACAAATGTTTCTCATAAAATTATTTATAATTATGAAAACAGTTTTTTTAAAGATTGGCTTTTGAACAAAAATGTAAAAACGAATCAAATTTATATTATTATTATTATAATTAAAAATGATGTTAAAAAGTATGATAAAAATATAGTAAAAAAAAGTGGTATTTTTATTAATTAAATGGATTTTACAAATTAAGTAATGATTTATTTCAGAAAATTTCAGTCTCATCAAATCACAATGTTAGTTTCTTAAATGTTGTTGCACAAGGTATGTGTAAAATGTCCACTGCCATGAAGAATTTGTCATAAAGTTTTCAAATACGTAGATCACAGAAGTATCATATTGTATTATTGTCACTCTTGTAGCTATATTAGGGTTGAATGAAAATAATTGAGCAGCTGTTAATTGTGTATAAAAAAATATGTTATTTAAATAAACGTGAAAAAAAATTCATTTTTAATTTTGCTGTTTTTTTATTTGAGGACTATTTTATTATATACCTCAATTTGAGGTATATAATAAAATACATTAATAAATAACCTATCCCATCCATGGCCTTCCAAATTTTATGGTAAATATTTATTACCTAAAAATATTTAATAATTATAAATATTGCAATCTCAATTAATTACTTACTGACAAATAAAGTCATTAGTGTGACACATCTACTGTGCAAGGATGATGGAATCCAATTGAAGCTTGTTAACTTGCCACAGACATATATGAAATGAAACACAAACTGTCAGCTATTATAATTGTAATTATTACCAAGAAACAGAACAATTCCATTCTATTTGATACTTTTAAAAGCAAAATAGTGTGGAGGCGCCGGGTATCGATCCCGGTACCTCTCGCATGCTAAGCGAGCGCTCTACCATCTGAGCTACGCCCCCAACGATATTAATACATGAACTATATGCTGTATTTAAAAGATAAGAAGTAAAAATGATAGAATGTAGCATTAAAAAAGCTTAATTATTATGCCAATTCATGTAAAAACTACAATATTGAAATAACTAATTATAGTCATTGTGTAAAATGGATTATTCTTGCTTAAAAAAAAAATTAAAATAAAATTGTATGTTGAAAAAAGCGCCATAATAGTTCACGTGTCTTCCGCGGCGCGCGAAATAAGCTTTGATATTTCGAAAGATGAAAAGGGCCTGACACACGACGAGGAATATAATACGCGGAAATGTAAATCACAGCGTAGAGCGTATTGTAATGTTTCCATCCTGACTGCATAACTTTTATTTTATATACGCAGGTAATGAAAAATAAATACAGGAAATAAAAAGAGATTATAATCTAGCGTACACACTGGGGGGCATGGGAAATCAGGTGCGAGATAGCGCGGTGAAAGTATATATGGACCTGACCCGCTTGCCTGTTCATCGTACGTCTCTCAACAAAATTTCCCACTTAGAAAGCCTTCTCATTGAAAGTTGAACCCTTCTGCAGATCACAAGTATGAAACTTCAAAGTGAACATACATATCATGTAATTTAAACATTGATTTTGTTTGGAGAAATAGACTAAGAGTGAAGTATATAGTTTTTCAAGTATTTGTGTATGGTGTATTATTTCGTGCTTATAAAACATGAAAATATTTTTATTTTCTTTATCAGTTTTTATTGTATTAGTGAATTGTGATGATGGTGGACTTTTTGACAATAATAATACAGATTTGAATGGACTATCACAAGGTGAGAAACATTTAAGCTATTAGTTACAATTATTTTGAATATTAATTTAGTACAAAAAATGTTTAAATATTGTATTTATAAAATGCAGACAAAATTATTAAACTTGTATCGTGTCAAATTTATTTATTATATTATTATTATTATTTTGCCTGAATTGTATATAAGCAATGCATGAATATTAAATTTACGACTTATATACCTATTATGTCAAAATGGAACGTAAAAATATGATGTGTGAGAAATGGATAACATTAATTACTTTGCGTTCTGAAAATTTACTATTCCAATTAAAAATTTTATTAGTTTTTTTTTAAAGGCTTTTAACTTGAGAGAGAAAAACACAAAAATCATTAAATGTTTAATAAAAAATTACTTTCATTTATATCTTTTAAATTAATGAAATTTTAAAATATTTTATGTATAGTGTTTTTTTCTGTAGAAAGTAGGCAACATTATCATAAAAAAAGAAGATCAAGTTGATTTATATAAAAAAAATAATACTTGCAAAGAAATCATAAATTTGCCGCTAGCAACTTGGCACTGATTCGCAACATCAATAATTTAATATTTAATTAAAAAAAAATGTCGTGATATAATACGCAATATAAAGTAATATAAATATCATCTTATTATGTTAATACTATACGAGAATACCCCTATAATATTATGACAGCAGACAAAAGCCGGTGAAATAAAAAATACACCGGAAACGTGGTGGGAAATAACAATTACTTAACTTTCTTTAGAGCGGTATAGTGATCAAAATCTATTGCTACATAATAGTTTTCTTTTCACTCATATTATTATATATTAATAGATACCTTAAGTGATTCATGCCATCATGACAAACATGCTTCATTATTCATTCCCGTTCTTTGACATTTCTGTTGAATAAAACTAAAAGTTTCCAAAATCTTATAATATTTCTCAATATATCGTAGAAAATCTATATGCTTAAATTGTTCACACACATTTTTTAGGTGATGAATATTTATTAATGTTCAATGATACAACTCTTTATGCACTGTATGAACGAAATCAAACTTTTTAGTTTCCCATCATGTGTTGAGTTCATTGTGTACTTCTTATTCACTGAATTTTTTTTAATGAAATTACTTCACATATGAATGACATGTGCACATATTTGAATTAAAACACACACACACACACACACACACACATATATATATATATATATATATATATATATATATATATATATATATATATATATATATATATATATTGTGAAATGCTATATCGTGAGATGTAGATTACAAAATCTTATCGTCTATTGTTTGTGCAAGTGAGATGCCATGATTTTTTTTTTCTGCTTCACAAGTTGCAAATTACCATAAAAACAATGCAATTATATTCTCAATTGCACATAGTGTCTAAAATAATTTCAGAAAGTTACTTGAAATTTAAGTACAGTTTTACTGACAGGCTTTTTTTTTTTATTATTATTATTTTTATTTAGGTACTTAAAAGAAGAAGGAGGAGGAATAAAATTGTTGCCTTGTTCACATGAAGGAATATTTTCACTATGCAATAAGTTTCACTGATTGAAAGTTTTCATAGTGTTAAATGAAGATTGCTTGTAATTAAATTCATTTCATGAAAATATGACTCCTTGTGGACATTATACCTTAAAATAAATTCAATGAAAATTTTCTTTTCAGTTTACTTTATTCAAGTAAGGTAGTTTATATAAAATGCAGGTTCATATTGTTTTTTTTTTATTGTTTTTTTATTGATAGATATTTAATTTTTCTACATTTCAGAAGAACGATTACAGGTTCCCGTATACCGGCGACCTGGGGAGCCTCCATGTGCTGCCCGCCTTGCCCCTGCACTTGAGTCGATGAGACGTCACCAAGAGGACCCTGGGACACGAGGCATCATCGAGCTACGAGGTATAACACTGCACCAACCCTTACATGGTACTGACCTTGACATGTACATCACCAACATGAAGGTCAAGGGACTTGGACAAAGCCACCTCGAGAGGTGCAGGTTAGTTCATTCATGTTCGGAATTTTGACAGTTTATTTCATGAATATTGACTCTCATTTTACGATTTACGAATACTATACAGTAAAATCTTGATTGAATTTACAGATTTTCTCGTTCAAATGCTTCTCTTTCAACAAAGTTGGTGTTTGGTGAGCTTCTTGCTAGAGGTACCATTCGTTTCAGAGATCCTCGAGCTTTGGGTCTGTTTGACTGGTTGCTACAAACCATGGAGTGTAACATAACCATGAGGTAAGACAACATTAAAAATATGACAAAAATGCATTAGAGTTTGGGTATATTTATATAAACTTGGATTAGTTTCATTTGTTCACTATATTATAATCATTTGTCCTTACCGTATTTGTAACTTTGATTGTTACTATAAACTGCCTGGGTCAATAAAGATTCTTATTCTTATCCTTATTGTATTTGTATATTTTATTTATGCCGTACGAGGGGAATTTGTATTTTATTTTTTATCTATATTATGTTACTATAACTAATTAATATGAATTGGTACAAGGTTGTTAAAGCAAAATTAAAAAAAAAATGCACAGACTAAATAATAAAGTTCTAGAAAAGATATACAAAAAAAGCTCTAAAAAACGCATTTCATACTTGTTAGAATATAAAAAGTCATTATTTAAGATAATTATAGTAAATGTTGTAGATACCAAATATAGAAACACTTGTTTTGAAATTCAAGTTTACATTCACTTCAATATTCGCAAAAAAGAAGAATTTTAAAATTACCAAAGACCAATATAAAATGTTAAAATATTTTGCGTACAAGTAAAAGTTAAATGAAAATAATAAAAAGATAATAGTTATTAAGTTTCTTATTCGCATTTATTCTAATGTATATTTTCACGGTAGTTTGTTATTTATAACACACTATGGCCTAAATTTTGTCAAGTGTAACCTGACAAGGTATACGTACGTGAATCTACCTACATAACATGGCATGAGATTAATTTGGAAGATACCACTCATCATGTGTGGAAAAAAACCTGTGCACAATTTTTAACGTTCACTAATCACTTAACTTCTCAGGAAAAATTAGCGCATGAAGACAAAAAAGTGAAAATTCTATAAAGGTATTATTAATTGAATTATAGAATTCTTTATCATACTTCATATACGTATATAAAATGTATTTGTTGGAAAACTTAAGCGAGCAATGAAAGTTTCATCATAAAATTGCTATACATTAATTTTCATTGCAAATATAAGATGTTTGAAATGTATACGTAAACACATTTGTAATAAGTTAATTACAAAAAAAAAAAAAAAAAAAAAAGAGTTAATTGCATTATTTAAAATAAATGAAAACGAAATTTATATAGCAGTATGTAGTAGCATATGATATCGTGACAAGATATTTTTACCATTTATCTGAAGTGCGTTTTCATTTTCATAATTTTGAAATTTAGCGTGAATTTTGGACTGGCAAAATGATATCGATGCATTCTACTATTATTTTCTTTTTTATTGATACGAACTCTCAACTCTATATAAATTCCAATACAATGACATTTGATTTTAACATAGGATAGGATAGGATAGGATAGGATAGGATAGGATAGGATAGGATAGGATAGGATAGGATAGGATAGGATAGGATAGGATAGGATAGGATAGGATAGGATAGGATAGGATAGGATAGGATAGGATAGGATAGGATAGGATAGGATAGGATAGGATAGGATAGGATAGGATAGGATAGGATAGGATAGGATAGGATAGGATAGGATAGGATAGGATAGGATAGGATCATGGGAACCTTATGTCACAACCTATTTGTCTAAATTATTCAATATAATATATATTAAATTTTAATTAACGAAATCACTAATTAATTACAAATTCAGAATCTATAAAAAATTGATCATCTCCACGTTCAAACGTTGCAAAAAATTCAATCGTTATGAAATTTAAACTCAATTAATTTCTATTATTATTATTACTTTTATATGTGAATTGCAAAATATGCAATGTACTAATTTCTATTTGTGAAACTTTATTATACATAAAAATACGTATTGCTAAAAATACAATGCACAAAAAACATAAATATTCTCACGCTAAAATATATTATGTACACATGTAAAATCGAAATGATATAGTTTCACTCTCAATATTGATACTTCCTTGTTATATAAACCCTAACATTACAATGTTTTGTCCCACTCACTCACAGGATGCGGTACGCCCCTCTCGAAGTTGCCGTTAATGGTGACCCTCGTCATGGTGGTGCACAACGACGTGCAACTCCACCACGCATGAGTGCACGATTTCTTCCAGAGACTGATTCAAGAACTGAATTCAGGGGTTGTGAAGAGCCTGTATCACATAGAAGAATCGATGGAGAAGATAGATTAAGAAATATGATGAGAACACCGGCTGTAGTACGTCAAATGGAAACAGCTTTTTTGAAAGGTATACGAGAAATTATGGCTTTATACATGGAGAAACAATTGAAAAGTTCAATGACTGGTGCACTAATGACGTATATGGGATACACTACATCATATGGTTAATACTTTTGTTTTATATAGGAAGTAACGTTATTGGTACTGTATGTTATTTATAATAATAGAAGTTCATATTAAATTGGCCTACATTTTTAAATTGATATTATTTGAATACACATAAAAAGAGGCAACAATAAAAAGTAGCAATGAAAGTTTAATACAAATTAGCTCAATGTATACTAAAAATGTATAAAAAAAAATTAACGACTTTAAAATTCACAACGATTTTAGATTAAAATTGCACTTCAATTTATTGTTGTTGTACTCTCCATGAAATACTTGTTTTTAACTCTAAAAATTATATTTTATAGGGAAGAGAATTAATTTTGTTTGTTAATTATATCTATTTTTCTACATAAATATTATTATTTATTTCAAAATTTATGTTTTTTTTTTTGTTTGTTTTTTTACTATTGAATATTGAAATATATTTATATTATGATTTAGATATAAATTTTTGCCAAATATTTATCATTTATTTAATATTATATATAATTAGTTGGAATGCTTTCTTTTGTATTGGCAACTTTTCTGTATAGCTCATATTTTAAAAATAAAATAAATTTTTTATTTTTATAATTTAGCGTTTTTATATCCCCTCTGTTTCTATAATAACTAATAACATTGTAAAAAAATATCAATTGAAAATAGTCTAGTTTTGTTCTATGATGAGTTTGATGAGTGCATTAAGGGAAAAAAACACAAAGAACAAAAATTTAATTTTGTTTTATACTTAATTTTTATTATAATTTTACAGTTTAATTGCACAATTAGAATAACAAATAAAACTAATTTGATCTTCAGCAAACAAAATGCATTTTATAGTATACAAAATAAATAACTGTTGTGATGAAATGGAATGAATGAATCAATACATTCAAGATTACTTTATAGTAATCTTAATAGAGCTCTTAGAAAAAAAAAATCTTTTATGATAATTTTGGTATAAAAAAAATCTTTATTCAAAAAAATTTGTTTTAATAAAAAATATATAGTTACTATATTAAAATAATAATAAATTACTCTACATCTAATGGAATGGCAATTGTAGTGTATATAATGTAGATACATTAAAAGAAATAAAAGTGCAATTTAATTATGATGGAGGTATAACAGCTGATCTGTAGAAGCTATTAAGTAATTTAGGGAAATAGAAAATAGAGTTACGAAATATATAAAATCTATGATTTCATGAAATTATGAACTAAAAAGAATGATAGCATATTGCAACTACCCTATACATTGAGTTTCATTGTCAAGACAATTTTATTGATTTACGTAAGCTGTATTTGATTTTTAATTCTATCTTACATATTATCTCCGATATGTAAACTTTAAAATGTTATACAAGCGATTTTTTAAGCATTTATTATAACGAGTGTTTGATTTGTCGTACACAGTATATAATATATAGTTAAAGAATAATACTCCTTGGTTTTTTCATAAAAAATTGACAATTTTTCACTA
This sequence comes from Ecdyonurus torrentis, assembly GCA_949318235.1. Classification (NCBI taxonomy): domain Eukaryota; kingdom Metazoa; phylum Arthropoda; class Insecta; order Ephemeroptera; family Heptageniidae; genus Ecdyonurus; species Ecdyonurus torrentis. The sequence continues at coordinate 9,402,231 of OX439132.1, forward strand.
TAAATTAGAATAAATTTCCAAAGTAAAAATATATCTAATAGTTAATAAATTTTTAATATAAAATTTTCTATGCCACTGGTGAGCCAGCAACAGTGGAAATAATTCTTAATTTAATTGTAAGTACTTTACATTTAAGATATTCTTATAAGCAATTCTTATAGAATTTCTGTTAGTTATAGATACTTTAATTAAATTAATAAAAAGGAAGAATATTTTAAGATCAATTAATTTGCTTTTATGCTTTTCATTTTAGCTGCCTGCATTAATAATGAATGATGATGTTAAAAAGTAATTTAAAAATTGACATTAAAGATATGATAGGCTTGAAGTGATGATAAGATGATGTAAATAAACCATAAACAGACAAGGAAGACAACACTGAATATTTTAGGCCAGAATGGTCCACCAAGTTCAGCTTTGCCGAATATTGAGAGCTTGCGTCGCAACATGAGGAGAGCGATTGCGACGACTGCGACAACGGAGAACACGGTGACACTGAAGCCAAGATTACCAGCGGGGACGATGAACTTGCCATCCTGTTAACAACATAAATGATTCAATGAAATTTTGACATCAAGTTTAATTACATTTATATTAATTAGTGAGCTGAAAACAAAGTGCCTGTCAGAGTCTATGTATTCACTGTTTATTTTATTACATTTGAAAATAATATTATTTATTACTTTGCCAATAAAGCTTTTTATTTTTAATTATAAAAATATATCATTATTTTATGTTATGGCTATACAAGTGATATATTCAATACGCGAGATGAAAGGTTTATCGGCCCTTCTCTTCATATTATTATTGTATTTTATAATTATTTATACTTACATTAGAATATTCTAAACTTACAATATAAAAACTTATTTTCACGATAATCATAATATATTTTACCATACAAATAGAGTGCGTATTTTCTCATAACAATATCTTGATCAAATTTAGCAAAAGTTTTTAAGTGGTAAAATATAATGACACAATCGTGTATACGTAAACAAAAACAAACTTATAGGCGTAGGTTTGATTAAAATGTTACCTTTGAAGCGTGATATATAGCTGCCATTAACCAAGGTAGTCCCAACCCAAGGAAAACGTTGACAGAGTTACTTCCAGTGATGTTTCCAATAGCATTGTCAGCGTGTTTTTCTTGCATAGCAGCCGCTCTACTGGCGAAGGTATCAGGTAAGGATGTGCCCATGGCTACCAGGGTTATAGCTGCAGAGAAATTCATCATCGTTAAAAACATTTAAATTTTACTTTGAAAAGGAAAGCATCATTTTTAATTTTTGCTTTCGTTGGTGAAACTAAACTGTGATTTCTATTTCAAAATCAAATAAAAAGTTCAAATAAATTCAACATATAAAATTAGAATGATTGATCATGTTTTGAAATATTTATATGACGAATTTTGAAGTTATTATTATGTTAGTTTTCTTATTTTTGATTTTTTTTTATTAATTTGTTGTTATTTTGTATGAGATGAGTGACTCACCAGTAACGCTGTCCTCGAGTCCCACGATACAACCAAACATAGATGCGAGGTCACCAACAATAGCGGTGATCATTCCAATCACAGCCAGAGCAAAGAAAAAGCACGGCCATCCTCCCAGCAAACCAGGGGGAGGAATTAGTGAGAACAATACCTAAACAAAATTAAATAGCGTTTATAGTACAACTTTAAAAAAAATACTTTTTACCAAATTAAATTAATATTATTTTCAGTATACCTTCCATCCGAAAGTTAAGAAATGCATAACATAATCTCCAGCAGTCGCATTTTGTAAGTCACCACCATTGACGTTCATTGCATCTTTAACCTGGTTTGCCCAAGTGTCCTGGTGCACACGCACGGCGTCCATGTTAGCGTGAGTCATCAACATTAAGTGGTCCATCACACTGTTGAAGTCTACAGCAAAACATCAGGATTATAAGTATTTAAAACTTATCGCAGTTTGTCAAAATTTTAATGTAAAATATAACCATATCTGAGCACCTATTGTCTCTAGATTGTACAGCCACTGTGATGTAAAGTTTTATCCTATTGTTTTGTGGAAATACCACACGTTTTTATTTTTTATACGCAGCATTACTTTTATAAATAAGTCTCTATACGAATGCGTTGTATTATCATAATATGAAGTTTGTTTCACTTGACTCGTATTAAAAATAAACAGCAAATATATATAATACTATACGTATTTGGTGTAATACAATTTTAAATCACAGTTTCTGTACATTCTATCAATAACTCTTACTTGATAACAATTATTTTCATTCAGTATGCAAATAACTTACCATCGTCATTGGTAATAGTGATAGCAATTCGATTGATGGTGCCAATTTTGGCACCTCCTGTTGGCTCAAACAGTTCAACTTCGAAACATTCATCCTTTTCAGCTTCCATATCGTCGATGATTGGGATTTCTAAGAATTTTTCAACCTGGAAAAGAAATCGCAGATAAATAATAAGTTGTGACGAGCATATTTTACTATTTATTCATTTAACACAACCTTAAATTAATTGTGCATTGACAACAGAGAGAAAAATATGTAACAACTATAAAACTACATTAAAAACACCATATGAAAATAATTTCTTATCAGAAATACTGGCCCCTAATTATTGTACTGAATTATAAAAAAGTTACCTCGGTGTGCTGGAATTCAATGACTCCGGACCCTCCCTTGTAATCCTTGCCGTTGATTGCAGACTTATCCTTGGTTCTCCATTGTACGGACACCTCGCCGTCCGCACCTCCAGTGCGCAACACAGGAATGCGCGCGACACCCACGCTCTCCTTCACAAGCAGACCACGTCGGTGGAATGCAATCACGCCAGGGTCTGTACAGATATTAATTAATTTTTACTGACCATATTAAGAGACCAATAAAACAAAACATTATTATATTTTTTTTTTCAATTTTAATAAATAATGATATTATCTGATAAACGCCATTTTATAATTAAACACTGCATTTTTTAAAAAATTTATTATTATTATTTACCATCGTCATTCATGATGGTGATCTCCATGATTGAAATACGTCCCAGCTGAACGTCGGAGTTGTCTTCAGTAGCCACGTGACTCAACTTGAGGAAGAATTCCTCGTCAGGTTCCCATTGGTTATCATCAACAATCTCAACCATGATCTGTTTACAAGACATTTATAATTATAGCATAAGAAATACGAAATAATTTTTGTTGATATTCTTACCCTCTTGTCTGTCTCATTTGCTTCGAAAGAAAGAATTTCATTTATTGGAATGTAATCATCGGTAGCCAGAGCCGTGCCATCAATAGTCTCCACTCTAAAATTTAATGGAAATTTGAATTAATTAAACAGTTTCCAATAAGTTGTATAAGTATATCAAAATAAAAGTGTACTGTATAAAATACAAATTTAATTTAATGCTTTTATTTACCTAACTTTGCAGGGCAAGTCATTGTTTCCGTGACGAACAATACGAACTGCAAATTTGCCAATATTTTCAGGAACAGCAACTGTAGCGGCGTGAAATTCAATAATTGCTTTAGTCACATCAGGTTCGAAGACAGGGCCCAAGTTAGGGGCTTCAGGGTGTTCATTGATTGTATCGTACACCTGTAAAAAAAATCAATATTCATTTTTAATTTGTTTTTTAAATGCAATGTTGGAACATAAAAAAGAAATATTAATATTTCATATTAATAACAAAATGTGAAACTTTTATGTTTCAAAATTAAATTGGTTAATAATTTTAATGTTACCTCTTTGAGTTTCATACTGAGCTGAGGCTGAGTTTTACGTCCTCCAGATATATTTCTGACTGCTCCAATTCGATACCACATCTTTGAGTGAGGAGTTGAGTCCACCAGTCTACGATAAAATAATATTAGAAATCATTATAGCTCAAATTATAAATCATATAGTTTAAAAATAAATTTAAAGATTTTTTTTATCCTTATTATTTTCGTATTGTAAATCTGATTAAAAATATATTATATTTTTTTTTTCGTATTTTGTAAATATGATTAGAAATATATTATTTTTTTATTATTTTCGTATTGTAAATATGATTAGAAATATATTATTTTCATTTATGAAAATAGCTCATATGGAGTCAATTTTGAGATTTTACAATACGTTAAATGTGTTTTTTTTTCCTCGTTACATTTTTACAAAAAAAGGAAAAGTGATTATTTTTACGTATTTTAAAATTATTTTTGTGTTCAAGATATATTACTAAAAAAAATTGAAACATTATGTTAAAAAAATATAATTTTAAATATTTTATATGTACAGTATTAAATTACTATTATAGTGTCAATACGACCGCCAAGTGAAAGTTGTAATATTTAAATCTATCAACATTAGGTCGTTAGTTCTTGGTGTTGTCATATTATAATAAAAATATATTTCATTATTATAAATTACTAAAACTTTCTTACTTGGTTGCTGCAAGAAGAGCTGCATCTTCATCCGAAAGCCCAGGATATTTTTTTACTTCCTTGACGAAAGCAACTAAAGCATCTTTCTCTAATTTTCCGTTCTTGAAGAAAGTTCGTGTAGTGATCATCTTGTCTCCTATAAAATCACCACCCAGTCTTAAAACAAGTACATAAAGCAGCATAATATACGTTATTTGAGTATAGCGTTTGCAAAGCTATACATTGCTTCGGGGGACAAATCACAACAGCAAAGATGTACGTCACAACATTAGATCAAATTTAATAATCTTATACGTATGTAAGCTGCTTAAAATATGGATAACAATAGTATAATGTATACGATAAAATTGTAATATCGCAGACATAGTAAACATGATAGGAATCCATAAATGAAGCCTTACACAGTACACAAAATATTTACAAATACATTGAAAAAAGTTCAGATGAAAAAGAAATGAAAAACGGAGAGTTATTTGTAAATTCGAATGTAAAACACATATTATATCATTATAATTTAATTTAAGCATTTTAGTATGGTAATTAAACTTTGTTTATTAATTAAAATTACGTATTAAGGAATACCAAAATACCTACAGGATTATCTAATATTTGTAAATTTTATTGAAAAGCTCTAATTACTCGCTTACACTTCATTTTAAATAATTTGAGATATTTTTGTTACTTTTAATTATATATACATGTATGTTATTATAAATAAGTCATAACCAAATTTTAATATTTCGTTACGTGTTTCGTTAATATATTACACACATTCAGTAAAATTTCAAATGGAAAAAACATTATTCTAAATATATATATTTTTTGTTAATCTCAGTGGGTTAATATGGTAATTCAACTTTGAACATTAATTAATTTACAATGCCTACCAGGATTACATATATTTTTTATAACATTAAATTTCATTTAAAGCTCTAATTACTCGCTTATAAGTACTGCACTTTTTATTATACATAATTTAATATATTTTTGTTACTTTTTAACTATATATTATGTTATTTTATATATAAGTTATAGACAACTTTATTATTTTGTTACGTGTTTCGTGAATAATATTATATTAAATTAAAAAATTAATGCCTGATATAAAATTTTGATTTTTAAAATTTTGTGTCTGATCTTCAATAATATAATATTTACAAAAGAATTAGAGTAACGCTAATGTAAGAGTTCTAAGAGATAGTATAAAAAATATATTGATGATAAGATATAATTAATAAAAAAACTACATAAATTAAAAGCTACAACACAACATCACCCATTAAGTCTCCACAGCATGCCACAACACAGTATATTAAAGATGTAAATTGCAGGCATAAAGATGCAGTTTTGTGAAGATCTAGCGGGAAATTTAAAAAATTAACTACCGACCCTCCTCACCGTCGAGTTCAACTTGTTTCTTGTCGTGTTTAGTTCTATTGCCACAAATCCAACCTCTGTCTGCGGCGAATGCAACCAACACGAGGACTGGGAATAACAAGAAGGTTACCACAGCTTCCCATACTTCAATTTCACCTGGAGAGATGACAACCACAATTGCTAATAGCCACAAGTATGCAAATAAACTGAAGATCGTCGTTACTGCGAATACCTGTAAAGATAATAATAATTATATAGGATTTATGCATTCATGTTAAAGTCAACGCCATGTTGGATAACTCAATAATATGATTGGCATAGGACATAGGAAAATAACTCATTTTGCCAGTTTAAAAACACTATGCATTATTTTTGAGAGCATTGATGCTGTAAATATGTTGAATAAGTATCTCAAGTTTGTGAGAAAAATAACAATAACAAATAATTAACCAATTTCTCAAAGAAAATTGGCTTAAATGAAGTTTGTCCTATGCTGAGCAATATGCTATGCATGCACTACTCCAGTATGGCTTCCAAGTGCAATAAATATGACGTCATCTGCATACACCCTATAGAAGCTCTATATAGTATATAATATAGCAGGGTTTCTCAACCTTTTTGAGCTGCGGAGCACTTTTAGCAGTAAAAAGCGCTCACGGAGCACTGGGGGGTTAGGGGGGCGTAGCGCCCCAAAAAAGCCCGCCGCAGGCGCGATTTTTTTTCCAACCACGTGACCGTTTTTAGGCAATTTAAGTGAACATAATTTCAAGAAGATTAACATTCACCACATCAAAACCCTAGCTAAAATTAAAGCTTCAAATTTTACAAATATAATGGAATCAAGGAAAAAATTAGGTAATAAATTTGTAACTTCAGAGCAGAAATTGTATGGTTAAATTAAAAATTAATAAAAAAATTGTTTTTAAAAGCGTAATTTTGAATATTTCTATACTATTTTACGATTTTAAATAATACTGCCTGCTGTTGAAAAAAATCAAAACGATTGTGTCAAAAAATTGAAAAATTAACTTTTATTTATATTTAGGAAAATTAAGGCTGCTTAGAAAATACAATATTGTCCTTAGTTTCAACCTTCAGTATTGACTGAAAGTTTAAACTAGGGACCTTTATAATTTTCAAAACTAAAATTAAATAAATAGTTAATAATACATATCAGGTATATTATTCAGAAACACAATATTCATGAAAATTGAAACATTTTTTACTGTATTGTTTAAAAATTACGAACTTATTTTATTTTCTCTTCTTCTTTTCTTTTTCTTTCTCTCTCTCTCTCTCTCTTTTTTATCTTTTTTTTTTTTTTTTTTTTTTTTTTGCTTCTGGGGAGCACCTGAAACCATCTCGCGGAGCACTAGTGCTCCGCGGAGCACCGGTTGAGAAACCCTGTAATATAGTGTATAATAATTAAATATAAAATATAGCTATTGTACAATAAAAGGGCAACTAATAATTAAATGTGAACTTTCACATTTTAGTCTGGAAGTGAAAGGGCGTATGGGGTAGATGTCTCGTCTCACAGTTTGCCCTTTCATTTCTTTTCGCTCTGCTTTACAATAACTTAAGTTCATGAACTGTAGAATATGATTGTTTAAATATTTATTGAACCCCGCAATGAAAAAAAAAATCCAATTTGATTTACTTTTTTTTTTTTAATATAAATAATAATAATAAAAAAAAATGAAGAAAAGTTACATTTCTTGTATGTATTTTATTTAAGTATTATGACTAAACTTTTAGGAATTTTTGTTATAAACCGCACACTGCTAAATTATATCATATAAATAATAAAATAGACAGTGTTGAATTATTTACACCATATCGTGAGAGTTATCACTATTTATTATAACATTGACCTTTGGAAAGTGCGTGTCTTGGAAATCGTGTAATGAATGTGTCACACTTGTCATGTGATGACGAGATATTCAACTATTTAAAGGTTTTTACAATATTATGCTATATGTAATATTATACTTTTAAACTTTTAAAGAAGAAGCTATTATTACATATGATTAAATCGAGTTCTCTACGTATATACTATGCAATTTTTTAATTAAAAACTACAACAATGTTATACAATTGATATGCACATTAGAAACAAAAAAACAAAACCCATTATAGAAATTTGTTGCGTGTATTATAGTATAGAAAAGGGTGTGTCTTTCTAATGCGTTAATCGTGTATATATTTTTATTTTATAAATAAAATAATATCATAGATACAGTAATTGTTCAAATTTTAAAATCAATAATATGTACATGTAAACATATCTGGGAAAAACAAACAAATAGCTGTAAAATAAGAACCAGATTTTAACAAAGTCTGTAACTATATCAATACGTGTTATTAATTTTTAATTTCATATTAATATTTAATTTTTTTTATTGTTTATTGTTTTTTTGTTTATTATTACTTTACCTTTATCATTCGAATGGTACGAGTTTCTCCTTCAGGAATTCCCCCAACGCAGACAGCTGAGATGACCAAAAGGTTGAACGCTGCAGATCCAACAATAGTACCAGGTCCAAGATCACCAGCCTCAAAGTTTTTGCCAATGATTTCAATTACAGAGAGTAAAATCTCAGGTGCGGATGATCCTAGAGCCATCAGCGTCAAATTGGCCACCGTATCGTTCCAAATCCGAACCTAGAACATGAAAAATATACCAAGTTACATATCTGATAACTAAAACAATTGCAAAAACCATAGTAGAAGTATCAGTGCAATTTATAAATTATTATATTTATAAATTAAGTTTAAAAGAATGTATACATTTAATTTGGAGCTGCTTTTTTTTTCTCTATATATATTTTTTAAAGTTTGCCACTTTTATCCCACACAAAATTCTCCCTTACAGCTATTTTATATTGACTTATTTACTTATTTCCATTATTAATTTTATATTCATGTTTAGAGTTAATTTTAAAGTTTTCATTATCTTTGTATGACGGTAAGTGTCTGCGGCAGAATCTCGTCTGTCACGCTGGTATAAACAAGACTTTGATGTTTACAAGCGTAAATAAGCTAGCAGTCATTAACATAGTAAAAATATAGTTAATCAATTCTGTACTAGAAATAAGTAAAGATAAACATATTTAAATAAACATTTTTGTTTTGTTTTAATCTTATACCATTAAAAGTTCAAAGACTTAATTAGTTACTATGTATACTCGACTCAAAAAACCTGAGTTACCTGCCGTTCGACCTTTTACGGTATCGCCCAGTCGCGCCCCTTCTCCTCAAATGTGACATTGAGCGATACTTTAGACATGCCCGATTTAAATCGACTGAGGTTTTTTGAGTCGAGTATACATACGGAGGAAAATTAACAAAGAATATATATATATATATATATATATATATATTATATGCCCGATTATATTATATCTTTTAATTAAATTCTTATCGTTTAATTACTATACCATTACACTTTGAATTATTTGAATTGAATCTTCAAAGGTTCAAATAAAAGAGATAATTAATTTTATATACAGTATATTATAATAAGGCAAACGAAAGTTAATACTATTATGCATTTTTTATTAATGTAAATCAATTTATAGCAGCAGAGTATACAAAAATATATAATATTGATCATATTGAATATTTAATAAAAGCTTTTATCATAAATGTTAATATTTAATTTGAACTCTAATTAAAAAGTCATGAAGAGCTAAAAACATTATATTAAAATAATTATAGTATACACATTACCTCAACTACTTCTGGTTCATCAGTAGCTCCAGATGATGCTAAGAAAACTTTCCTTGTTTTACTAGTAATAGTCTCTATAGCTCCCATGAAAATATCAGCTACAATAGCAATACCCAGGAAACAATAGAGTAGTGCAAATAGGTACAGCGTAGCACGCACAGCAGGATTCCATCCATGTTCTTCCAATATTGGAAGTAACAATCCCGTAAAACATTTGTCTGGATTATCTAATGCAGTTAATACTATTGTGTCATTATTGTAATCTGTTATACTTGTTATGCCAGACATCTTGGAGAGTATTTAGATCTGGAAAAAAAAACAATTTAATAAAAAAAAAAATTATATTATACTCATATCCAAATTTTGTGTTTCCAGTTGCATTTAAAAATATATTTTGTTTTGACTATACTGATCGTTGCTTATTAAACAATGTAACACAAAAAATTAACAATATATGTAAAAAAAAAAAAATTGCAATTTTTCAATAATGGGAAAAATTTATGATTTGAAATCACACGTTTTAAAGAAATACAGCATTATATAGCATATAGCTTCTTATTATAAAGAATATAGTTAATGTAACATAAGTATAATATGAACTGTACATCAAAAATTGTATACTGTATAGTATATTTTTAATGTACAATTTTTGATGTGTATACCATCAGTATCAATTGAAAATTAAGTATCATTTGCCCATTGTGATCTATAAATTATATGGTAACAGATTATATGAAATCATCCTTTATAATGTTAGATAATATGATGAAATTGTCAATTCAATGAGCCTATATATATATGTATACTAACAAGACTATTTTACATTCCAGAGGGTAACTGAAAAATTTGATGAATACGATGAATAAAGTGATCACTTTATCTATTGTCTTATTAAATGAAGGACTATTTTATTAAAAAAACTACAACACTTGAGGAAGAGTGAAGAGTTAGCGTAGAACTGATGAGAATAATAAAATATAAATTAAACTTCATTATAATGTCAACAATACTAAAAATACTACAGTAAACTCAATTTTAGAAACTATTATGCACTTCTTTGATGAAAATATATCAGTGAAAAAGAAATATTACAGTATGAACTTGCAATAATGAATACTTTTGTATGACACATAATTGAACATTTTGGTAAATTTTGGTCACTGTTATATATAGTTTTAAAACCGTGTTAAATTCCTATTATTATACAGTTAACAGGGGCGGATCCAGGAATTCTGTTTGGGGGGGGCGATCTCCTAGAAAATGAACCTTGTAGGACCGGGGGGGGGGGGGGGGGTAGCGCGCCGCAGGCGAAAAATTTTATTTGACCACGCCCCTTTTTGGAAAAAATTGCAAAATTAGTATGCCTTCGAAAAAATATTCTTGAATTGCAAATTTTTTTTATTTGGTAGTTTTTTTTTTTTTTTTTTTTTTATGTAAGCAAAAAAAAAAAAAAAAAAGTAAAAGTTGGACAAATGATTTCTGAAATATTTTCAATTTTCATCTCTTTGTAAAATTATTAATGTTATTTCACTGAAAAAAAAACAAACAAACAAACAAACAAACTTGAAAAAAAGAGCAACATTTAAATAAATTATTAATATTGTGTATTATTTTATTATTATTAGTTTATTTTTTATTATTATTATTTTTATAAACCAATTTACTAAAAATTGTTTTGCAATTTTTAAAACTATTATGATATTGTAAAACATAAAACTTATATTTAGATGGAAAAATATTTTGAGATAAAAATTATAAAATTTACATGAAAGTAATTTTTTTTTATAGTTCTTATCGCGAGCAAAATATTTCGTAGATGTCCAAGTATTAACAGAACTATATCTCAGATATATTACCCTGATGACATGACAATTATTAGACTAGGGGATGTTAAAGAATTTTTTTTTTTTATATACTGTATTTACTGTCATCAGGATTCAAACGCTTATCCAGCAATAAAAGTTGCGCCAAAGGCGCAATTTTTTTTTTTTTTTACTAATTTTTTTTCAACTTTTGCTCATTTTTTTCCACCCACGCGGGCCGTTTGGGGGGGGCGGTCGCCCCCACCGCCCCCCCCCCTGGATCCGCCCCTGACAGTTAATACGATAATCATGTTGAACGTTTTTATCATACCGTATTATCAACATCAACCTAGAAAATTTGCAACAGTTATTTAAACAAGGATTACGTTTTAATTTAAATTGTTGCACTTTCTCGCAGATAAAGTAAAATTTTGCATTAATAGTAATTGTTTATAAACTATTTTTACTGTCATCATAATATAGTAATAAAAAAAGCTTAATAGCATTTTGAAACTAAATTGAGACTAATTTTAATTTTGGTTTCCCGCCGAACCGTATGTGTGGTTTTCTTTCTATTTAGTTTTACAGAAAGCTGAGGATATGTAAAACATATGCTGGCCATAAAACATCAGAAATTTTCATGTGAAGTGATTTAAGTTGGTAGATGAAGTTTCAGTACAGAAAACCTTTACGCTGGAAGATCATTTTTAATCGCGGCCAGGACGTGGAAACTAGCGCGAAAATTGGGTCCTATAGCTCCCCCGGGGACTTCAGCGTGGTTATAAGCAAGCCATCTGTTAGCCCAGTAGTTTACCTTTGCATTTTCGAAGGAAGTTATATTATCCGAAATAAAAATCTAAATCGCCGATTTTTCATTTTTTGCCATTTTAACAATCGAATTTTGCAACGTTTAGCGCCTTTTACTCTGCACTCTGCATTCCCATGTAGCATTGTCAGATGAACTTTATTGGTACAAAATATGTTAACTGAGGTCGTCTTCTGCAATGCAAGCCATTTTGCTGGTGCTGACTCTAATTTTAGGGCTAATTTTGGCACTTTATACTTATGGGCTCCTTTTGCTTAACTTTGTTGTTGTTGTTGTTGCTTTTTTGGCTTTCATGGGTCGTAAATGCCCTTTTTCTTACATGCTGTTTATGTTCAAAGATAGCTGACTTTTCTACGTATTTTTTGGCTTTAGAAAATTATGGTTAAATCTTATACATGCATTATCTATTGTAAGTGCAGAATTTTAAAATCTTGGTTAGCGATTTTTCAGCGTGAGTGTTTTTTGTACCTGTTTCATCTACCTATTTCAATGATTTTACTTAAAAATTCTGATGTTTTATAGTCATGTCATCTTTTTACATACCATATATCAGCTTCTGAAAAACTAAATGGAAAGAAAATCGCACTAATGGTTAGGCGGGAAATCAAAATTAAAAGTAGTCTCAATTTAGTTGCCTAACCCTGTATAACTATATGTATTGTGTATCTATCTAGTATTTGATCTACAAAAAACAGCAACGATTTCAAAGCACCTGTACTAGTTAGCTATTTTAATCGCAGAATTTTATAATGCACTGTTACTAGATAAATTCAATATTTACACAAAATATTTATCATTTCTGAGTTTTGAAATTATATGGTTTTGAGGAAAATAGATTATATATATAAGAAATTTGATAAGAGCATTAATTAAACAGATAAAACTCAAGAAACAATACTATACAAACTAAAAGGAAAGAAAAAAGAATGTACGCATTTATATGTGATGTGTTCATATCCTCACTCATCATTCAATTATTGCAAATAAAAAAATTGATAAGAAGTTAAAATGCGTATAGAGAGTGAATAATATACATTCCTATAATATAATCATTTTTAGATAAGGATAATTAGAATGAAAAAAAAAAAAACAAACAAACAAACAAACAAACATACGAGATTGAATGAATTGAAACTGAAGCAACGATTGATATGATTTCAATTGATTCATTTCTCTCTCTCTCTCGACTCTCTCTCTCTCTCTCTCTCTCTCTCTCTCTCTCTCTCTCTCTCTCTCTCTCTCTCTCTCTCTCTCAAAGTTAATGCAGAAACACGATCTTATTATTATTTAAATTTAATAGCAACAAGTTGAAAATAAATTGAACATCTATCAATATTCTCTCAGAGTTTGCTGATATTGCGGTAATTCACTTCACTCGCTATATGAACTAAAAATAGAACTTCACCTTATCGTTGATGGCGAATACTATACGAAAAATCAATAATTTAATTTTGTGGTATATATACGTATCTCTCTTCTCTCGCTATAGCAGACATAATTTAATATCAAATAAATTCTTTTTATTTTTACAGCAAAAAAAGACAAAAAAAAAAAAAATGCTGTAATGATATTTAAAAATAATAATATATTTTTAATATAAAACTTACATGTTCAGACCAACTCTTTTCAAACGTTGCATCCAGCTCTGATACTATACTAGTCCACGACTTGTTTCTATGTATTTTTAAAAACATAAATTCATGCTGTTTTAACTAAATTTCGAAGTACAAAAATAACAGTATTGTAAGATATAGATAAGCTATACAGTATGTATCTAAATATCGGTCACTACTGTAAGTATGTAATGTAACTGATCATCCAATCTTTTTTTTTTTATTATAACTTTTACTTGTCCTATTTTTACGAGAGATTTTTTGTTTCCGCCTACCATGACAATATCTTTTTTTTTGTCAAACTGTGAAGCACTCAAGCTACCCGAATACACTCTTTACTGCGGGTGAGTAAGTGGTATACAGTTTATAAACGAAACTCTCTCTCATGTAAGATGACTCAATAACTATTAAAATAAATAAAATATTATGACTTTTATAAACTAAAAAATTAATTGTTATTATGACTAGACGCATATAAAAGTTCATGGTCTTTTGCAAGTATTATAAAATTGTTAATCCAAATAAAGCAGGTATGTTGACATTTTAGATTTTGCCATATAATATAATACAGCCACAGGTGAAGGTAAAATTATTAAAATACCAGCGTGTGTATACTCTCTAAAGTCTTGACAAACTATCTAAACACAGAAATGCATACATATTTTTGCATATTATAATATATAGCTTTTAGCAAAATTTACGTAAATTAGCACTTTAGACGAGCCTGCATGTTAAATTTCCAAATATCGCGGAAATAATTTTCATTTTATTTGCAAAATAATAATATAAAATATAAAAATAATATCATATATAATTAAAGTATTTAATTATTTCTTTACTTATAACAAAATTTTTGATTCGATTTTACGTAAATGAGCTTATCAATAGTAATTAATACGAGTAATTATTCAATTATATCTACAACGTAAAAAAAAATAATAATAATAAATAAATAAATAAATAAATAAATAATAGTTATATCAGTTCATTGCTATAAAAAATAAAAATCGCTATAGAGAAAAACACCATGAAAAATTCTTCTACAAAATTAATGATATTTACAATAATGGCCTATACAGTATGATATGAAAAGAACAATACATTTTGCATTATTGTAAAAATGCATTTTAATTGTTTTGTCTTCGTGAGTATTATGTGCAATAATTTAAACTTAATGTATAAGCATAGGTGACTCATATAATGTATTAGCATTTAAAAACCTTAACAAAAAATAATTGTGTCATTTCCCACTTCCGTTGAAAGAATTTTTAGTAATTTTTTCTTCCTATATATTATTGTTATAAAACCAACATAACAAAGAAACTATGAGAAAAAAATATTATAAAAACATCCAAAACTCTCACTTTTACCTTGAAGGTTGAAAATCTCTAACATCAGGATTTAAAAAAATAGGCGGTCAAGGTAATGCGATGCATTTTGATAATGCACAAATAAATGTTTGTTATTTTGATGCAGTTTTGTATGTCCTTGATTTATATAGTTACGTCATATTATTGTCAATATAATCAATCAACATTTCAAATTCAACCGATCATTTTGAAACTGCTGTAATGCAATATACACTAATATAATTTAAATTTCATTTTTGTTATATAATGCGTTTGAATCATTTTGATATAATAAAAATTGAAAGTTTATTATAGAATTGCCATATATATGAATTGAGATGTGTATATTTACCAATATCTTGGCACTATTACATGGACGCATAAAACAAATATATACTATTCAATCTAATCTAATATATATTATCACTATCAGTCATTTAAATCGGAAATACGGCTGCTTTCATAATTATTTTTACTAAATAATGCAACATTTAACCTTAACTAATGTTAAAGACTTATCGATACTTTGCATGCATCATATATCACTCAACTAACAAGATTATAAAAATACTTTTTTTTTTAATTAGAGTCTTTTAGGGAACTGGGAATCAATCATAGATAATTAAAAGCAAACAGACCATTCTATTACACATTTATGAATATTTTAATGCTTTTTTATGCTCTTTTTGTGCTTTGGTTGATCACTTATGTTCCTGTATCTTATTGAATATTATGTGCAAATAAAGAAATAAATATACAGTAGTAAATTAAAAAAGGAGCAAGAAATATAATTGAACAATTTTTTTTTGATTTCAAAGTTATTTGGTTTCTAAAATTTATGCACATTGGAACACAATATTACATTGAAAAAAATTGTCACTTCGTAATGTATGAATTTATGCAAACAGGATATATTCACACATGTATTTAATTTTACCCCTTATTATATGATATTACAACATACAGAAGGTTACCATAAAACCTACTGATAATACTTGTAGACAGACAATTTTTATATCAAGATAAAACTAATTCTAAACCGTGAGAAATAATTAACAAAATATCCCCTGTTAATTTGCAAGGCGTCTTTTTTCTCATAAAAATTAACCCAACATTGAATTAATATTATTTAACTAACGTTATATCGTGGATGTCAATATTAAAAAAAGACATATTAATTTGATATATTAAAGCTCCATAATCAAAATTCAACATTGAGACTATACAGTGTATAAAAGTTGCAGTTCGTTGGATATATAATAGCATAATTGAACCGGATGTTAGGTGTAGTAAGGACACCTATGCAAATTCAACCTCCATTTCCGCTTCCAAAGGAAATAATATGTACGGATATCAACGGTAGGGATATAATATTTTTCATATTTTTGCCATTATTTTTATTATTTTCTTGCTTTTACCTTCTTTTTTTTTTTTTTTTTTTTAAGTCTATCAGAAGAAAATTAAATTTTCTAGAAAATTGTCTATATTAAAATGTTTGACTATAGAAGTAAAATATTTGTTTTATATAAAATATCACTATACTGTACAAACAAGGGCAATATGATTGTTCGTCTTTAAATAGTATATATTATAATTTATGAATCATGCTCATTTTGACCTCTGACATATTAATACAAAGTAAAAATTATTCTTATCATCATGAACTCAATATTATATTATACTTATTTATAGTAAAAGCACACGCTAAATTTTAAAACTATATAAAAAATTATTCAAATGAATTAAAAAACAAAAGTGGTGTATGTGTGTGGAAAATATAATAACATTCATTAAAGGTATAAATCGATTATTTTAAAGAATGCCGCAAAAATGTGGTCATCTTTTGATGACGTAATATGTTATTTTTAAATTATTGGTTATTCTTCACCATAAAATTTGACCGCACCTTACTTGGCTGGACGTATGTTATTTTGCATTATCTTGCTATTTGTTACAAGCATATATGAGAATTTTATAATTGTGATACGTTTTTATTCTCATTTTTTTTCATTTTCCTAAACTTTACGTATTGTATAGCGATTGTAGGAGTTGGAAATAAAAAAAGTCAGTGAGAGGATTTTAATTAACTTAAGTATTGACCTACAAACAATCTACACGAGAACCTCAATCTGCTAAGCTATAAGTTTTTTAATTTTTATTAATTCTCTATGAGAAGATGTTAAAGAGAAACTGCCAGGAAATTACGAATTTAGTTTTTATTTCATTTTCATTTTAACGCTCAATTATAATAATATAGCAAAAACTATTAGGGTCATGTTGTACAGATATTCTTATAAAAATATTTATTTTATATTGCTTTATTGTAAGGATACCAAAGGTACAGTATTTTATGCTACATTGTAACTTAAATTAAAGTCTCCATATGGTTCCATTTAGTTCTCCATTTAATGTTTTGTCTTAGGACAAATATACTGTAGTCATTTTCTGAGTATCACCGCGTGTCTTCTACAGTATACTCTATGATTGTATTCTGAGGCTATTTTGTTATGCTTATCCGCAAAGTCTTTGTGTTTATGGTTGTCAGTCGACAATAGTAGTAGTTGTCATGTACAGAAAGTATTCATAAAAATACACAGCTTGCTCTATTTTCATTTAACTCATTAAAAAAATAAATCTAAATCTAAAAATTTGTTTCGATACTTTTCTTAACATTGGTCGTTACAAATGTACAACAATGTCAAATCTCTCTCTCTCTCTCTCTCTCTCTCCTATACATAAATTTAATATTTAGCACATAGTTCAACGCGATGAGAACTGAGAACAAGCCAATAATTATATAATGATACACTCATAATTTATTGATAAAAATAAATACAGAGTAAAATACCTACACTAATTCATCCTATGCTGTACCCCTTGTCTACATTTTTAGGTTTTTAAGTTGTTGTTTTTTTAATTAATTATATTTATAATATAATATTATATAGTACAAAAAATAAATCTAAGTTCTTTAATCATTCATTGTCTTGCTCTAGATCTATACATTAAAAGGGTTGCTTTGCTAAAGTTGTAATAACTATATATACCACCTGTTAATATATTGATAGATTTTATATATAACGTAAAATTCGAGCAACACGCAAGCGTCTCTTATGAACCCCGCCCTTAGCACTATATTACACATACCATTACACTTCAGATGTTTTCTTGCGAAAAATATATAATATTTATTTTTCAAATGTAGAACAATATTTTATTTTACTACACAGAAAAGTAGAGTAAGATTCACGCAACATTAAAACACAATTATGTTGTGATCTCGTGCATTTAAACGTATACAATCTAAGACACTAATAAAAACATTGGAATTCTGAATCAATGCTCTAATGAAAAGATAACGGATTCAAAGTTTTCTTTTTTTTTTATGCAGTACATTGTTCTCAAAAATATTTCCAAATTGTTTATATACGCAAAGCCATATTAGGATTACAAGTATTTAATTATATTATAAGGCTTCCTCTTTATTTAGTATTCAAAACTAATCCAAGCATAGGACAATACCACATGCAACATGTATAAAATATCACGTCAATAATTTGTATATATATATGTGTGCCTGCTTTGTTTTTGTTTGGAAACAAACAACAGAGAGCATTGATTATGTATCTGTATAATCATACAGTGCACGCATTTTTCTTCCACAGAATATAATATATAGCTTCAAAAAATTTAATTGAAAGAAAATCCATATATAAATAATTAAAATATAAAATAAATAAATAAAAAAATATGTATTTTTTAGCTACATCTGCAAATTATTCAAGCAATTAATTAACCAACCAACGAACCAACAATTTTTTATTTATACAATTTTTGAATAACTGCAAATATTTTTAGAGAATGCACGGATCACAGAGTTACTGTTACGTTAAATTTTATAAAATATAATAATTCCAGGTTTCATATATTATACATATTTATAATAAATATATTTTATTACAGAGAAATGAATTTGACTATAATGATATTATTACCTGTTGAGTTCTATAAAGTTTTGTTTGCAATATATTCCACTAATAATTGCTATTTAAATCACCAATTCACATCACACGTTTTTATATAATTATGAGATGTTTCTCAAAGTGTATTGATATATTCAACAAGTTTTACTTTTTTGTTAAATTCACTTGAAAATGATAAACTGACACAAAGCTATGCTAAAAAGTTTAATTGAAAGTCTTTGGCATGTTCTTCAATTCACGTGGAATTGTGAATACACACCTCTGACAGACAACCCGTGAGTTTAAAGTAAGCTATGAAAACTGAGGCTTTCGTTTGTACTCACGATGTTGAGGCTCAGCCAAGCTAAAAATTATATAACGTCGTAGTTTTTTTGCGCATGCGCATATAACATGCAAAAAAAATTATGTTTTAAATTTTTTTCTACTTAAAGAGATGATTTGAATGCAATAAAAAAAACAGGATCTACCAGTTCTTTCGTTACTATACAAAAGTATATTATAATATTTTTGGAAACGGTAAGTGTGATGCGACTTTGCGATACTGATTATATACATAGAGCGGAAAAATAGTCTTTAGACTATTGTCAATACGTATTGGGACTATTGAGGTTTTTACTAAAAATGTTCGCAAATCACACAATTTCAAGCCTATGTTTAAGATTAAAATAAAAAAAAACTTTTTAGCGACTTAGTCTCCGAGACTATTTTGGAATTTGCAGACTTTTCGGACTATTTTGCTTTTTTTCGATGTTTTTCATTTTTTCATTTTTTCTAATTTTTTCTTAGAACATGGAATTTTAAAAATTATGTATAGTAGTAGTGCAATGTCTCTTACTGTTAGGAAAGTTTTTTTTATTTTATGTTATTATTATTATTATTTTTTAGACAATGGAACACCAAGACCGACATTGAAATTAAAAAAAAAACAAAAAATCTTTCGTTTTAGACAAAATATAACATATATTATATAATATAATATTGAAATTATTGTACTTTTTTTTTTAGACATTCTCAGGGAGACCTTTAGACTAGTTGAACCATCAAAATATACTATTAAAATTCTTTTTGAGCTAACTAAATTCCATAGACTATTTTAACATTTTAGGAGGCTATTTTTAAACTATTTTTAAATTTTGGGGACTTATTATATTATGATGAAAAAGAGACTATTTTTCCTCTCTATAATATATATATATATATATATATATATATATATATATATATATAAACCGATTCATCGGATTCATAGTGATAATGGAGATACCTGTGATCCCTTTGTAACCCAAAATATACTCTTGTATTTTTTTAACCTATATATTCGTAACAAATTTTGAAATTTTATTTCTGATATAAAACAAACAAACAATAAATATAAATAAAAATAAAGACTTAATTGTCTTATAACCAATTATATTATACTTTTCTATTTCTTTTTGAGTGTAATTCATGGTGTATTTTACAGTACCACTCAAAGTGGGTAACCGTGTTTAGAAAGCGTATGCCTTCTCTTATTTTACTACAGCAGCAAAACTTCTTGCAATTGGAGCTCACAGCTTGATGAGTTACATACTCTAAGAAAAGTAGCATGTCTGAACTGCATATAGCATAGCAGAGCATTATGATGCTATATAGTAAAAGCAGGTTACTGACCTAACCCTATCGTAACACTTGAGCACCGCTTTCGATGCACGTTCTCCATCATTGACTGTGAAACTTTTTTTTAATTAATTATTTGATGTGTGATTTTGATAGTAAAAATATTAATTAAATTGAAATAAATGTATATGAATAATAAAATAGAAGTTTAAATTTATTTTAAAACACCAAAAGGTCAGAAACAGAGATAACGATATTAGATTTTATCAAACTGATCCTCGGTGTATCAACTGCTCATCTGATGTAACGAAAATTGTCACTCAATATTAAATTACCCTTAATATATAATATTATCATCCATCTTTCTTTTTAAAATTTTATTTTACCTCCCCAGTAGGTTGGGGCATTCCACATTCCTAGAATCTAGAAATACTAAAAATATTATGAACGAAAAGAAATTTAAAAGAGAATGCTTAATATTTGTTAAAAGAATGTTAATAAAGAAAGAAAAAATATCAAACCTAAATAGTCAGATGTTTCTGTTTTTAATTAAAATAATGTGCTACTTGTATTAATTTATAATATTATTGATGTATGAATTGGATGCAAAACATGATTGCCTTATATAGAACTAATTATTTCTAAATAAAAACATTTTAAGTTGCTCGGGTTGCCTACTCACACACACGTCACAAAAATTCCGGAGGAAACACGAAGCTGGAATTTACTTTTTTTGTCTTCTCATTACTGAATTAAAAATTGTTTATCAGTAAATTTGCTAACATCAAAATACAGTATTATATGATTTTTTTTTTTTTTTTTTTTTTTACAAAACTCTATATTGTTTATTATAATTATCCGAGGCCGTGGCGCAGTGGTAGCGTGTCTGCTTCGTGTGCGAAGGGTCACTGGTTCGACTCCCAGGCTGTGCGGCTTTTACAAGGCCGTGTATGCTGGCGGAGTGCACTTGTGGTCTTTGCATATGAGGTTGATGCGTGTGTTATTGTGTCATGAGTC
Source organism: Ecdyonurus torrentis (assembly GCA_949318235.1). NCBI lineage: Eukaryota > Metazoa > Arthropoda > Insecta > Ephemeroptera > Heptageniidae > Ecdyonurus > Ecdyonurus torrentis. The sequence goes on from OX439132.1 coordinate 9,423,959, forward strand.
ATCGGTAGGAGAGGTGTGTATGCATGTCTCCGATCGTCCTGATGTAGGCAGTAGTGACCCTACATCACGCAATAGAGAGAATCTCGGGACGGTTCACCATTTCACTCATATTTCCTGCCTATCCATTCATCATCACCTATAACCAAACTTGCTGTAGACTAGGTAAATATAAGAGCCCTAGATAACACAAGAACAATTTGCAACCAAGGTTGACTGGACACAAAATGTGTATGGATTCTCAGAGTCTTTTCCAGTAACCTCATGGGGTATTAGCTTCTCTTCTGTATAGCCCATGAAAGATTGTATAATTACAATCACAATATTATATTATATAATAATTATTACGAGAATTATGTTACTTTTAATTTCTTAGCACTATTTATCAGTGTTACACCTTCAAGACCGATCGTTGCATACTGAGTCATCTGACTCATTGTCAGTCATGCCCACCATTTCTTGGACAACTCCTCTTACTGTGAGTTATACTTCCTACATAGTTTTGTTTGTATCTTTCTTTTCACCCACTCAATATTATTAATCAGACTATATTTGTTTTGTTCACAAAAATACAAAAATATAATGTGAAATTTCTTAAGGAAAAAAAATTTCAACTGTACATTTTTTAAAAAAATAATATGAAATCTAAATAAGACTATACAGCATCGATGAGATACAATATTTTACAATTGTTTTTCATTTCCTTGCACTATCAGAGGACCTATCCCACCTATCAAAACTTGCTCAATTAAGAGATAAAAATGCTATTAAAATGTAACTTATGATTCCTATCTTTAAAATAAACACCATTTTTTTTTCTTTATTATAGAAAGTAAAAAAAGCTTCTAATATAAAAAAGGTAGGCAAATAGGCATATTATGAACGTAAAAATATAAAAGTCTGCAATGGTGAGAGGCTTGCTAGTGTGATGTCATGAACAATGAGGTCATTACAGTGACGTAATTATAAGCATTATTCACGATATGTAAAAAAAAAAAGTAGGCGAAACATATGTATAAACATAATATAACACTATACAGTATATAGGAACTACACTATTTTTGAAAAATTAAAACCCGTTAAAAAATTTATAAAAAATGAACGGGCGCACCCAAAAAGATTATCAAAAACTAAGTTATCTAACAAAATGTCAAACTAAACATGTGTATTTTCAGAGCAGATTACAGGATTATTATTTTTTTTTTAACTGTTTGGCTTAAAATTGAAAAGAAAAGATAGTCAAAAAATTGCAGTATAAAAGGAACATAACACAACACAGTATTATTGTAACTTTATGGTAATTTTACTATGATTTAAATTATGTAAAACAAAATATAAATTAGGTGTAACATTTAAAAAAAAAAAACTTAAATAAATTACAAACAAATACACAAAAACGAGACAAAATGTTTTTGCACTTCTCTTAGCCTGGGCATGCGCATGTGTATAAAGATTTTGCTTTAAAAGTTGAAACAACACGAAATGATAGACCTTGGCTTGCCCTTGAATCTTTTGATGGGATAGGTCCCATCCCACATTCTCATCATCAACTTTCAGGTTATAGGTATCTCGTGGATACGTATGTATACATACGTGTTTTGTTCATCGCGATGGTGCGTGATCATGGCGTGTAGTGAGCACCTCCCTGATCATCAGATGACGTCATCAATGATGTCATTACCGTGACTTCATGAATGCAAGTACAGTATTGTACAGTACGTAGTATGTAATATCTGTGCTTTGATCATAACAAGCTTGAACCTCTCCTCACGTACTCCATTATATTAAAGAAATGAAACTAGCAATTGTATATCCTGATTTAATATACAGTATTATATGTAATGTTGTTATAGGGTGGTTGCATTTATATAAAAGTCGACACCATATGTAAGTACTTAATAACTTGGGCCGGTATGGGAAAATGACACATTTTGCAATTTAAAATTACTTATATATAGCAATATTTTTTAGTTAGGGTTTGAAGTATGTAAAAATAATTGAAATAATAACTAGAAAGAAAATAGTAAATAATAATAATAAAAAAATAAATTAATAATAAAATGTTTTATTATTTTTTCCTATGCTCCATGTATGCCCCAGTATGGCGTCAAAACCCATTCACGTCATGTACATACAACTTATATACAACAACCTAAACAAGAGTGTAACAAAACCTATAAACGCAACCGCAGAAAGTTTATATGATTTCAATTAAGAGTCCGGTGCACTCTGGAAAAACACCGTGATTGAAGTTACCTGATCAGTGATTCAAGTGACTGAAGTTCTTACAGGATGTTTCTATGATAGTGGTAAACAAAAATACCAGCGATAAGGGTATTGAGAGAAATACCTGACCAAGGTTGGACAATGCATTCTTATCGCAACATGATTCACTCATATTATGTATAGATGTTATAGTAAAAAGGCTTTATTAAAAAAAAAAACTTTCCATATAGTGCTTCTATATACGCATCCACAGATATAGAATGAACAAATACTATGAGTATGTAAGAAAAGTTGCCCATCTGGCATCTACTAAGGGACAGCAGTGCACCGGACTCTTAAGTCGTAAGATCATATTTTGTTATTGCATTTTCCAAACAAGAGCTCAATTTTGTTTATTTATTTAGGTAACAAAAAAAATTGTATGTAAGTGATTTCAACGAGTCAATGAAGTCTTTCCGTCTCCCAGTATTAAATTAAAATTGTATGGTAGTTTTATTTTATAAATAATAAGTCATATAGATTACTATAAATACTAAAATGTTCGTGAAGTTCGATGAATTATTGAAAAATGAAGCTTTATCAGTTTTTTTTTTTTAAATCTTAGAACCTCTAATTTTTATACTCTTAGCGCCTGGTGATTTAGAAGTTATGCAACTTGTTTTACATATTCGTTTTACAAGTTGCCTACATTTCAGGCGTTTTCATATAATATTAAATTTTAATTTTTTGTATAAATAATTTAATTTATTAGCTTATGATATAAGTTTAATTTACAATTAAATTGAGAAGTTACTTTTCTATGTAACTAAAAATAATGATAAGTTGACTTATTTGTTTATATTTTTTTGCTTATATACAAACTATACAGTAAGTGATTTAGTGCTCAGTCTTTCGCATCAGCGATGCCTCCTGCTGTGATGGCAAAGGTCGCTTCACTTTCAGGTAAATCAGGACTGCAAAAAAACAAACAAAGTAATTAATGTCATTGCACTTTTACACTTTCTCATTTTTGTAACAACGATAGAAGACAAAAGAATGATTTTAAACTGATTACACAATACATCATAATAACCTAAAAGTTATTTTAGATAATAATATTATATATTTTTAAACTAATTGCTAAATAATAATAATATTAATAACTTAATAAGCAAATGAAACACACCTGTCGTAGATCTTTGCAATGCGTGTCTCTCCTCGACCTTTACGCAGCGAAATACGCACAGTGGAAGCATGAGCAAGAATGTTACCACCGATCGGCTTCTTTGGGTCTGCCTGAAAAACACAAATAGGGATAATTTTCTGTTATAAAAGAGCTTACTTTGATTAGTTTTTCATAGTGATGACTTACTTGGAAAGACATAGTAGCCCCTGGATCTGACGTCATCTGGTTTGTGATGAAGATAGACAAGTTGTACTCCTCAGAAATCTTCTGCAGACGTGACATCATCTGGGCCAATTTTTGTTGTCTGTCAGCAAGTTCACCTCGTCCACTGTAGTCCACTCGGAACAATGCCATTACAGAATCCACGATCTGAAATCATTAATAACATGGATTTTATTAATTTTTTAATAATAATAAAACTAAAAAAAAAAAAAAAAAGTATATAACTATATATTTAAGAACATAAGCATGTGATATTGGTATAAGCTATTTAAAAACTGTGATATAAATTAGAAAGTTTAAATACAATATTTGCATGACTCATGATAATTAAAACAATTATAAAACTGCATTAAAATTAGAAATATACATGAATGAGTATAAAGTAAAGTCATGCCAGTAAAATAAAATAAACTGCAAAAAGAAGACGAAGAAAAAAAAGTATACTGACATAATAATATATATTAATAAGAACGCAGCCTTACGAGCAGTTTGAAGACACCTGCTTCCTCATGCAGTAGTGCGGCCACGTTGTCCAACAGTTCGTGCTGTTGTTCACTTGTGTACACACGGGCACACAGCACGTTGTCTAGCACGGCAGTCTGATCCAGGCCGAAGCGATCAGCAATCGAACGCAGACGATCAGGACGACTGTAGGGGTTAAAGTTAAGGAAAAAAAATTGTTGCAAATGCAAAATATCTTTATTTTTAGTCTCCTACAATCAATATGCAATAACAGAATCACATTTGCAAATGAAATGAAGGCCATACATTCGTTAAGTTAGAATAAATTTCATTATGATACATTTAATAAAATATTTTTATTTTATTAAAAACCAGAAAAGGGTACAAGGTGTGTTCTGTATCGAGAAAAATAACTTTTCCTCCCTGATATCCGCCAGATCCAGGCATTTGAGCAGTGACACAAAGAGTGTGAGAGAGCTGCGTTTTTCCAGTGCGAAACTCGCCAAACACTTCAGTGATTGCCATTGACTCCACGCCTCCTCCCATCAGCTTACTGTAAAAACAAAATAAATTATAATAATATAATTAATTGTAGTAATTTTATTTGCCTTGCTTTTTTTATTATACTTTTTCTTTCATGAATTGCTTACTCTAATTCCTGGCTGCCAGTGCTAATTTTGAAGACACTTTTGCGCTTCTCACTCACTTCTAAAGCTGTCAAAAACGAACCTCTTGAAGATTCCGTTGCTAATTTTGCAACAGCTTCTTTAATTTTGTCAACTTTAGCTTCAGAAAATCCTTTGATGGCGCACATTCGACGACGTGTCCACATCTGAATACCTTTGATGGTGCAGATCCCAGCTGCTTTCAGTTTTTTGATATCAGCCACGTTCTGAAAACAAAAAGCACATATTACAGATTAAACCACTCATATTTAAAGGCAGCCCCACCCAATCAGGCAAAATACATTACACACACACAACACATAAACAGGTAAATTTATTCACCCGCCACGTGAACCTCCCATTTAAAAGGGATTCGTTCCCCCCTCCCCCATAGCAGTATAGACGCAAAAAATGAACGTAAAAACAAAATATTCCATAATATTTTCTTTAAATGATAATTTATAAAAAAAAGTTTTTGTAGTATGTAGTAACGTGTATATGAATATAGTGCTACTGCACAATATGGAAGGCGACCATAATTTGTATGACAGAGGACCTGCAGAGGACAGAGCTATATAGGCAGCACGATGCGACGAAAGCGCACGCAGTCGACAAGCGAACGATTCGTAAAAGCTCGATCGGTTCGACAGTTCTAAGTTATCAGGACACATATCATAACATACTGTACTTTGTACTTCATAATATACACTTACGATGCCATGATTCTGTAAAATATCAACATCCTGAAAGAAACTTTCCTCATCTTCGACATCAGATACTTCTTCCTCTACCGCTTGGTCATCTTGAATTTTTTGTTCTTGACGAGCAAACATTTTGCATCAAATTGGAAATATATATTACTCTACACTGGAAACCTATTTGCTTAAACTACTGAAATGGCTTTCCTTTGTGAAATAAGCCCAATAAATAAAGTTAACTGAATGTAAAAACTACTTAATTTTGTAATTTGTGATGAGAAAGTACAAAAATTTCTTTTAAAACTTATGGAGGGCCTGCTATTAACCGGAAACGACAGTGCCGTCAGTGCAACAACCAAACATGCAAAACATAATTCTATGTGAATATATTTTTAAATAAATAAACCTCAAAAAATTAATAAAATGAATTAAATTTTAATTTATTTAAAAAATATATATAATTTTTCCATGATTTTATTATTTTGCATGTATTTTAAGTAGCTAAATTGACTACAGCTGTTTCCGGTTTTTAAGTCTTCACTCTTCACTCTTCACATTCACAAGCAAAAACGCATTTATAACGTTTGTAGAGTTACTATTTCTAAGTTTTATTAATTTCTCTCCTCAGTGAAGCGATATTTTCGCAGAGAGGGAATAAAATCTAATTTCGGTGCACATTTAACCAAATAAAATCTCTTTATATTAAAAATGGTGAGTTTTTCTGTCATTTATGGCTGAAATGAAATACGGCATTGTCGGCTTTTTGCACACATGTACCCCACGTGGATATTGTAATTCATATTTACAAGCTAATTATTTATCGTTTTAAGGCTTTAATGAAACTCCTTATGTATTTCAGACTGAGGAAGTGAATCCTAAGGCTTATCCTCTTGCTCCTGCTGCCTTGACAAGCAAGATTTTAAATCTTGTTCAACAGGCTATGAACTACAAGCAGCTAAGGAGGGGAGCTAATGAAGGTAATGTATGCCATAACATATCTTAATTATTTTGATATATATCTACAATGATGTCCACGTAAAATATGTATGACCTCACATACATATTTTGTTGTTACATGTCTTTTTATTTTGTTTTAAAATGAGATTTGTATTCGTACATAATGTGTGTTTATGTACCGGTATGTACATATGTATGTGCACATACTACATGCATGTAATAGTATATAGTATTTATTTTTAGCAGCTTAAAAAATAAAATCTTACAAACCAAGTACATTGCAGTTTGGTACATTATTTTACATATTCGTTAATTATGTATAGTAATACGATCTGTAAACATATATTATCCCACCAGTCAGGGAGGTCCATTTACTGGTATGCATATGTATGTTTGATGATGCAAACTGAGCAAAGTATGTAGAACACTGCATATGGTAATATCATCCAATGATACATACCGGTAACCCAAGTCCATGGTTGATAATATTAATGGTGTTTGTAAACCCTTTTTTTTTTTTTTTTTTTGTGCTCCAAACCACAAAAAGTACGATTACCTAATGCTGTAAATGGAATTGCGCATATTTTGGAGCAAAGGGAACAGGGTTTATGAACATCATTATTTATTTACCAGAGAAAATGTAAGACAGCATTAAACTAGAAGGGGAGGGGGGGGGTGCAATAAATATATACAGTACATCATAAAAACGAAGAGAACAATACCATTTAGTTTACAATATTTAAAGGCGTAGAACACCTTGAACGTAAAACATGTCTAATATCCCAAAACATACCTTGATTTGGCCGATACCATTGATTTCTGATTTATTTTCCATTCACAAAATCACAGCTGTGGGTTTGTGACGCCACAGCTCACTAGTCCACAAGCGCAGAAACAGGCATGCTGTGACATCACAAACCTGCATCTGCTATTTTGGGATTCTGGTCAGGTAATTTAGGTATGTTAGGATAAAATACGTGTTTTTTTGTTCAATGGGTACATAATGAGTCGGCCTCAGTTGCTTCTTAAATAGTCAATAGCAATAAATGCTGCTTGTTTAAGCAGGGTTTCTCAACTGGTGCTCCGCGAGATGGTTTCAAGTGCCAGAATATAGGAAGAAAAAAATTGTTATGATTAAAAAAAACATATTTTAAAATAAAATATGTTCATAAGTTTTTTAACAATGCAGTACAAAATGTCTCAATTTTCATAAATATTGTATTTTGGAATAATACTTTTTATGTAATAAAAAACAAATTATTTTATTTTAGTTACGTCATTTTAGTTTTGTAAATTATATCCTCAGTTAAAACTTACAGTAAATACTGAAGTTTAGAACTATGGACAGTATTGTAATTTCTAAGCAATCTTAATTTTCCAAAATATAAATTCAAGTTAATTTTTAAAGTTTTTTTTGGACTGAGAATCGTTTTGATTTTTTTTTTTTATATTATTATTTTTTTTTATGTTCCATTAGTAACAAATATTTTCAGAAAAATATTATTTTTCAAAATTACATTTAAAATCGTAAAATAGTTTTGAAATGTTAAAAATTAGGCTTTTAAAAACGATTTATTTCATTATATTTTTCAATTAACCATACAATTTCTGCTCTGAAGTTACAAATTTATTACATAATTTTTCCCAAGATTCCATTATATTTGTAAAATATAAAGCTGTAATTTTAGCTATAGGGTTTTTAATGGGGTGAATGTTAATATTCTTGAAATTATGTTGTATTTATTCACTTAAATTGCCTAAAAAACGGTCACGTGGTTGAAAAAAATCGCACCTGTGGCAGGCTTTTTGGGGGCCTACACCTCCCAAATCTTACTCTTAAAAGCGATCCGCAGTTCAAAAAAGTTGAGAAACCCTGAATTAAAGCAATGCTTAACCCTAAAAATAAGTATATTTTGTTCTTTTCTAAAACAATTTAATAGTAATCAGTTGTTTATTGTACTTTTCAAGTCCGCAGGATAAGCAAGCTCCGCGAGGGTAACGGTATAGAGTAAAAATTACTATGAGAGTAAAAATTTTGTACCCCTTACTCTGCCTGCTAAGATTACCTGAGAAGGTATACAGATACACAGCAAAGGAAATCTACTATGTCAGAGTTTTCCTATACCCTTGCGGCTTGCTTATCCCGCGGGCTGGAAAAGTCAAATAAATGGCTAATTTCTATTGAATTATTTTAGAGGAGAACAAAAATTACTCATTTTTAGGGTTAAGTATCGTGTTAAGTGTACATATATTATGATTCTGTACATTTCATACAGGATAAGCCAACAGCAATGGTAGTATTTATAGCACTTCATTGATCTCTATAACTTTCTAAGCTGGCATTCTACCCTTGCTTCACTCTAACATTATATTTCATTATTTACATACATACATATCATGACGCTATAGTCCCTTGTAGATGATTTTTAGCCTGACCTATTGATAGACCTCCACAACTTTCTATCCTGACATATTTCTCTTGCTTCCTTTTGCTTCATTATTTAAATCCATAATAATTTTTCAGCTACCAAGACTCTGAACAGAGGATTGTCAGAGTTCGTTGTGATGGCTGCTGATGCCACTCCGTTGGAAATTTTACTGCATCTACCTCTTCTGTGTGAAGATAAAAACGTACCTTATGTCTTCGTACGCTCTAAGCAAGGTGAGATAATTGCCTTTTTTTGGTTTTAAAAATTTTTAGGGCTGTTTTATTTAAAGTTGTACGGACAGAAAGTCAATTATTTTTCTTTTGCACAATTAAACAAAAGAATAATAAAACAGAAAATGGGGAGTGGATGTGTCACATGCATTATTTTGATTGAGGACTTTTTTTCCCCCCATGTTGGTGTTATTTTTTTCTTCTCAATCTGATGATAACGATTTTTTTTTTAATTCTTATTAGGTAGTCATTGCCATTGCCTTTAAAATAATGTATAAAAGTAGGTAATAATCTGTGAATTTCTGAGGTGGAAGCATTCTAATTACAACCTTTAAAATATTGGCAACTTTCCTTGGTAAAGCATTTGAAGAAGATATTTAAATGTATGAAACATTGATTGCCATTGATCCATGTTTGATCCATGCCAACAATTATTTGCTCATATTGATGTAAAATGCTTCTTATCTTACTTGGGAGTGGCATTGCCTGAAATATATGTAGGGAAAGAAATAGTTGCTTTTAATTTTTTAGTTCCTGTGAGATAAGATCTGGGGTTAAGATGTCAAGTATTTATTTTGGTGTTTGTATTTGCTCACCCTCCCAGTCGGGTCATTATTTAGGTTGAGGGTTTCTCAACATAACCCTATCTGATCATAAGTGTTTGAAACTTTGTGACAGAGGACAGCACATCCTGAGGTGCTCATACAAGTGTTTTTGGAGCTGTTGAATCTATCAGGAGCTGAGCAATGAGCCTTGACCATAAGTGTGACCCTCCCATGTAAAATACATAGAACCTTAGAGGCACTAAAAAAAAAAAAAAAAAAAAAGTGTTTTTTGATACAATAATGAGGAAGGTGAATTCTTTTTAACCCCCACTTTTTATGACATTTTTGAAAAGAGCGTTAAAAAATTTTGAGGCGTTATTTTTTCTTAGAACGATTGGAGCATGGCAAGTATTTTTAATTAATTTTTGAAAATCGACCTTAAAAGCCTGTGATGTCTCCAATTGGGCATTTATTTCGGAAAGCATTGCCCGTAGAAGGTTCAGTAGTCAGTTTTTTGAAATCCTGAGGAAGAGCTCATTTTATTTAACTGGTTACTGAACCTAGAACGATTAGTATTTGCCGAGAAAAAAGTGGACTGATGATGTCACAGGTTTTCTGGGCCGATTTTCAAAAATTAATTAAAAATACTTCGCACGTTCCAATCGCCCTAAGAAAAAATAGCGCCTCACAAATTTTTAAAGCTCTTTCCAAAAAAATCATAAACTTGACAAAAAAATTTCAATTCACCTTCGTCATTATAGGCCTAATTAAAGAGAAACAGAATTATCTCAAGATTTGTTGCACTGCATTGACAGTTCATGTTGCTTGATGTAATATTAAAGCTGCTAGGAAAACGGTTAGCAAACTATTGTATGAAAGTGCCTGGTACAGCTCACAAGTGTTCAATGATATGCACTAGGAAATTGTCAAAAGCCATTTACTTTGGCAAAGTACTAGCTGCAAGGGTTAAAAGCTAAATGAAAGCTAAATAGCCAATGACGTTGTAGCAAAAATTATCTAGCTGCTTGAATCACTAATGCATCCACTCTGCAGGTATATGATAATGTCACGAACCTTAGGAAACTCAGACTGTAGTACAGTATTGCAGTGCTGTATTGTTTTGTAGTAGGACTCTTTACATTTTCATATTATCAATGACAATATCTATAGTATGTTATTAACTTTTAAACTTATCTCTTTCATATTTTTATTTTTAGTAAGTGGGAATAATAATAGATTCTAAATTGAAACTTAGTAACCAAAATGTTCTGCTGTTACAGCTCTAGGAAGAGCCTGTGGAGTGTCAAGACCAGTGATTGCCTGCTCTGTGACCATGAATGAAGGTTCCCAACTCAAACCTCAAATCCAAGCTATCCAACTGGAGATTGAAAAGTTGCTGGTGTGAGTCCGATGCAAATATATCACCTCGTTCATTACATTCTAATTTTCATAACCTAAAAGTTAAATGAGTACGAGACCATAATTGTAATTTTTCTTTTTATATTTAACTGCTTGTTTTACATGCTTACATAAAATATTAATATGTATAACATTATAAAATAAAAAAATATTATTTTAAATCATACAACATGGAGTGTCTGGTCATTTGATTACAACATACATTTAATTGTTTAATTTAATCATAAGTAAAAATTGGTGCAGCAGAAGTCTTCCAGTTTTGATCCCAACGAATGTCGGCCCATGATTTAATATTATCACGGAACAGTTTCCTACGTTCTTGTAGTCTCTTGTTGTTCGGGTACTCAAAAAGCCAGTCTTCAAGTAGTTTAGCAAGTTGTGGGGAATCATTAAACAGCATGCCAGTTTTTCCTTCTGTGATCAGCTCGCCAAGACTGGAAAGGTTGAAGTTTTGAACCAGTCAGTTATATGTAGGTATTAGCAATAAATTGATTACATACAAAGATACTAACAGTAAGCTGTTCTACAATAAGTATACTTGCAAAAGATGGGTTTAGTGGGAAAAAAAAAAAAAAAAAAAAAAAAAGAAGAAGAAGAAGAAGAAAGAACAGCAAACTCTTGAACCCAACAATACTAATAAAATGCTGGCACATGACTGCATTTCTGTCTTTATTTAATATACTTTCTTATGACGAAGCTATAATGCAAGTTAGAAACATTTCTTCTTGCTGAAATTTTTGCTGTAGCTTCCTGAGACTCAAAACTATTGTTACCTGAATTTCAACAAAAAAATTTGCTGTGAAAATTACTTCATGAATTTATTTTGGTTTTGATTTTTATATTTTTTTTAATGATAACAAGGTTTATGATCTAACATGAATTAGCCCTAAAATTTACTGCATTTAACATTTTATTTACCACTTGAAATTAAATGCAAATACTGGCAGACCGCATCCAAACATATCCACAACCTTCATGGGCAGATCTAGTCCACTTGTTGAAGTGTGGAGGCTCACTCCTAACTCTGCACAACCTAAACATGATTTACAAAGTTATTATGCTTGAGGTAATGGGTAATGAAAGAATAGCAAAGCAGGTATTTCATAGTAGAGTGGATGGAAGGAGAGATAGAGGCAGGCCTAAAACATCATGGTCTGAGGTGGTTGGAAGATGTTTGAAAAATAAGAATGTACGCAGTATGAAATGCAAAAGGAAATGTATGAAACAAGGTATGAGACTGGCGGAAGCAAGTGAAGTATGTCAGGATAGGAAGTTGTGGAGGTCTATCACTTGGTCAGGATAAAACATCTGTGTTGTTGGCTTACCCCGAAAGGGATTTATAGCGTCATGATATGTATGTATGTATGTATTATGCTTCAACATGAAGCTGATAATTAGCCAAAACCAGATAAGGAAAAATTAATAATAATAATAATAATAATAAAAAGCACCTGTTGATTAGCAGTTTACTGAGCCTTATTTTAATATTTAAAAAAAATAGTATCAAGCATATTCTATGCTTGAAATTTGAAACTTTATCCAAACAGACAATCTACCAATTAGAGAATTTTTGTGTTTAATTATTTTTCAATTCAATGTGTTCCTAATTCTATTATTTGCTTTCATATGTTTTTATTTATTATTATTATTATTATTTTTTTAACATTTACATACTAACTGGGTGAACTTTTATTATTATTACCTAACAGTCGTGGATAGTCTTCTGCTTGTAGCCACGGAGTAACAACTCGAACTCCTTGCCATTGTTTTGTAGCTATTAATTTACGATAGTGCTCTTTAAGTGGTCCTTTTCCTGTAATGGCACAAACTAGCAATGGAAATGAGCCAGGATTCTGATTGTAGCCTTCCTCATATTCTGAAATTATAGAAAATAATTGATATTTGTATTCAGTCTATAGGGTGTGTACGCATGACGTCATTCTGAGTGCTTTTCGATGCTCTTTTTGAGCTATGAATAACATTGCTCAGCATAGGGCAAACGTAGTTTTTGGCTATTTTTTTTGGAAAATCAGCTATTTTTTGGTCATTATTATTTTTCTTGCATACTTGAGGTACTAATTCAACCTGTTAACAGCATCATTGTTCTCAAAAAAATTGCAAAATATTTTTAAACTGGCAAAATGTGCCATTTTCCTATACCGGCCAATGTTATTTAGTACTCACTTATGACGTCGACTTTAACATGAATGAAACCACCCTATACCTTGTCATTTTCTTACCCTGCAAAGCGTCTAGCAGTATACCAAAATCTTCATCCTCAGTCCAGCTTGTGCTAGATACAAGTAAAGCTATTGGAATATTCTCAGGGGCTATCAGAGCTTTGCCTAGCTCATGATATGTGTTACTTAATTCTGTTAATACTTGTTTTGTGTTTGAAATGGGTTGAAACTGCATTGGTGGACGATCGTAAAGAGTCAGTGACCTAAAGTTGAAGAATGTATTTTTTTTTAAACACAACATTGGATGAGCTAATAGTAAATTGAAATTAGATAAAATTGCAAATTACCTGACTCCCCAGCGTTTCTTTAGATCTTCTTTCATAGCTTTAGTAACGCATAACCCAGCATCAGCTCTCTGTCCAAAAAATCCTTCCATCCAGTATGTTAACCTAGGAAGTAAAGGTAGCTCTCCTTTCGTCGCATGATCTTTTTCCATTATTACTGCCGCTGCTGCCATGACGCTGTATCCATAATTGTGCCAGTCAATCACAAAGCGACAACTAGGAACCACCGTACGACAAAACAACCAGCACACGCCAAGTGTTGGAACTGAAGGAGGATTTTGCATCAACAGATGAGTACATCTTCCTTCACTTAAACGGACCCAAATTAGTGTCATCAGAAGTGTAAGTCCTTGCCATGCTGCCTTCAAGATATATGCTAAAATTCCAGGTAAGTCTGGGGGAGAAAAAAATGCATGATTCGGCATAAATGGTATGGTAAGTATAAAATACAGAACTTAACCTATTTTTGTGATCTATTTATCACTATCTACGTATTGATTTCTACTTACATTTCTTGAAGTTTGGACATGATGGAATGTAATGAATCTGGATAGAATTATTCCTAGTGAGCTCTTTGATAGGAACAGAACCTTTGTAGCCGACTAAATCAACATTAAAACCTTCTTTTGCTAATGACAATGAATGATATTGCATTCTTGGACTACGACCTACATCTCCCAGGACAACTACACAAGCTCTTTTACTTCTTGCTGACATTTTATGCAACTAATTTTCAATTTAGAAATCAATCTACTTTCATCTCTACAAGTTCTTGCAGCGTCCAGCTGACGCGACAACAAAAAAATATCAGCTGGGTTGACGAACTTGCCAACCAATCACACGACTTTATTAGCTAACCACAACCAATCAGAACAAAAGCTATACTAGCGCCTCTTACGCATCTTTTAGTAATGGTTTTGTTGTCAATAAAAAATGTAAAGATTGTGAAATCTGTGAAAAAAAGCAAAACAAATATAATTTTTTATCAAATACTGAGTGAGTTTATGTATTGTATTATTTATTTATCATTCAATGAATAAGTCTTTGTATAAAGAACAAGTTTATTTAGCCCTAATAACTGAAGTTCGGTGGTAAACATAAAAACAATTTCATCGTTTGAAGACGACCCCACACCAAGGTCTAAATAAAAAATGACTTCTGTAGATTCTGGTGTTGAGACTGAAAATGATAGTAATGATAGTTTAGCAACCCATGATTCACAATCTATGGATTTAAGTCCATCAGTTAGAGTAGGTAATGGTGAACCAAATTTGGAAGAAAATAGGAAAGAACCTGTTGCAAGTAGTTCCACAGACAATAATACAGAAGCATGCGATTCTTGTTTACCAAGCACATCGAATGACCCTGGTGCATCATCGAGTTCTACTTCAGATTTTAAAGACGTAGGAAAAGATGAAGAAAGTGAAGATGACACTAAAAAGGTAGTATGATTTACATATTTTAATAAAATAGAAATTCAATGAGATTTTATATTATTAAATACATATACCACATACATATGATATATTAAAAAAGCATACATATGCTATGGTCATTATCCAATCCTTTTGCATCAGACGGTATGCAATTGCATATAATATACTGTACCACGTATGTATGTTATTGGCTGACCCTCTCATTTGAAGAAATTCACATTTGACATTGCGAGCGCCAAAGGTTCAATGTATTGAAATGGCATGTCATGCACTCTCGTTCCGGGCTCATTGCTCAGCTCCTGGTAGGTCTATCAACTGCTAAGAAACGTCTTACTAGGATGTGGTGATCCTAGTCACAAAGTTTCTGAACCACACAAATAGTTATCGCGTGTTGAGAGACCCCTGACTGAATTTATGACTCAACCGAGAGGGTGACCCAATACCATACCATGTCACGTCATAAATCAAAATATGTTCGCTTGTTATAGGTATGCAGTAAAGATAATGTATTATTGTTATCAAAAGCTTGGCATGAACATAAATCTTATTCTACACTGGTTCCGAATAAATCTGACCGAAATGTTAATCTCTCCAAATGGTATTTATATGGGACAACTTTAATCTAAGCGCTCAGATTTATTTAGGACCAGTGTACATATGTTAAAGGCCAAGGCAGCGGTCGTTTCTTATCGCAATTTAGGCTCCGCCCCTGGGATAGCGTCCATAAAGTTAGCACAGTCCAAGCTCTTATCGCTGCGATAAGAAAAGGGATAAGAAGGATCGCTGTCCTAGGCTTTAACATTCTTTAATTATTTATCTTTGAAAATACGCAAGCAGAACCTAGAAATCATACTTTGCGCATACACACACCTCTCTGCTTTTCATTGAAATATTTAATTTCAATTGATTTATTTCAGCCGCTAGAGTTCCGACTTCCTACCTGCATACCTATTGATGCTCCTGCAGGACTATGTTTTTTAAATGTTAAACAGAATTGTGGAGCTGGATCAGGATATGAAGTCATTGGTAAGATGCCCTATTTTGTTGCTTATAAACTGGACAAGTACGGTACTTGCCTTTTTTTTTATTCCACCACACTGGTGTGGTATGAAATATAACATATGATGCTATTTTTTTAATCAAGAAATTGTAATTACTTCAAAAATGAATATTGATCTTTTCATGTCAAAGTGAACAAACTAGACTTTACAAATTTGAGTGAAAATGAACAATTTACACTTTTCAAATTCCAAAATCATCCATTTATGTCTCCTGTTAAACGTATAGAAGCGCCAAATGTAGATCATTCATTTTGAGTAAAATTTCTAAAATTAAGTTCATTTACTTTGTCGTGAGAAGATTGATATGTATAATTTATAATTTTATATTATTATGTCTTATCTTATCACTGCATTTTTTTTAAATGTGTAGAACACCTTGAACAAAATCATGTCTAATATCCTAACATACTGTAACTAAATATCAACGTTGATTTGGCTGGAGTCATTGATTTCTAATTTATTTTCCATTCACAAAATGACAGATGCGGGTTTTTGACGTCACAGCTCGCCTGTTTCCACGCGTGGAAAATAAATTGGAAATCAATGACTCCAGCCAAATCAACTTTGATATTTAGGTATGTTAGGATATTAGGCATGTTTTTTGTTCAAGGTGTTCTACGCATGTTGGGTATATCATCCAGCAATAATCTGACCGATTGCATTTATGTTTCCCTGTGTATAAAACCATTAAGAGACATGAATGCTGCAGTCAGATTGTACATACTATGTAATGTTAAATATTTATCTTCATTAGATTTTCTTCTGTATCCCACAGGTACAGGATATGCTGGATTGAAACCTAAGATGAGATTAAAAATGGGAAGAAAACTCAACAGAGCTTGTCAAACTAGCAGAGAATCAGTAGATCCTTTTGCTAAATACAGTAAGTTTTGCTCACATACAAAATTAATATTTCTATTTGCTTTTTTTTTTTTTTTTGTATATAGTAAAATCGTTTGTAAATTTTTATTTAAAATGTAAAACCACTTCATTTTTTAAATTGCAAGGAACTCAAGGAAATGACAGTTTCTTGAAAGAAAGTTTAAGTAATGAAAAGTCTCTGCTCTGGCCTAAATTGCTATTTCACAAATTTGATAGTATCTCATATACTGCCTTGCCTAATATATATTGAGAATATGTTAATTGTTGTGTACTTTTCTCAAAAATAGAAACATACGAAAGAAAAGAAATACTGTAACTTTTTACACTGAAAAGTGTAGAAAAATAATACTAAAGAAAATAAACCACCACGGTCAGGTATGATAAATTTGAAAGAAAAAGATTGAGAAAACAGCCAGGGCCTTACCATAGTGTCCCATAACTTGGTAAAAACCTTGCTAGCACAGAGATTAAAAAAAATAATAATAATTATCAAATAAATAAATAAATAATAATAAAAAAAAAAAAAAAAAAAAAAAAAACGAGTCTGATGAAAGCAAAACGCACTTCAATTCTTTTGGAATTGTGTGTGGCAAAAACTATCCAATGTGATAATTTTTATTATTATTTTTTTTTTTAATCTGTGCTAGCAAGATTTTAGTCAAACTGTGGGACTTTCTTCACTATGGTAAGGCCTTTGCTGGTTTCTTCTGCCATTTTCTTTCATATTTATAAATTTATATTAATAAGTTTTAAAAAAATATTTAGAAAATAGTTGGTAGAGATTAGAGCACGTTGAATTGAAAATTAATAAAACGCGAAAATTCTCTAATTTAAATAGTAAATTGGGACTAGGGATCAAATATTCTAGCTTGAGCTAGTTAAAAAGTAGACGTTAAAGGGATGGAGGTATAGTGTCAAAATAAAAAACGATGTGCCTAGCATCTCACGTTCTCACACTACGTCAAAGACACAACATTATAAACAAGGCAAAGAGTAAGTCTGATGCTGTTTTATAATGTTGTGTCTTTGACGTAGTGTGAGAACGTGAGATGCTAGGCACATCGTTTTTTATTTTGATACTATACCTCCATCCCTTTAACGTCTACGTTTTAACTAGCTCAAGCTAGAATATTTGATCCCTAGTCCCAATTTACTATTTAAATTAGAGAATTTTCGCGTTTTATTAATTTTCAATTCAACGTGCTCTAATCTCTACCAACTATTTTCTAAATATTTTTTTAAAACTTATTAATACTAACCGCGATGGTTTTTTCCTAATACGCATATTTATAAATTACAGGTTATTTCAGCCTATGTGCAACTAAAGTTTTGTTCCCCAAGGTTTTTCATATTTCTCTTTTTTCCTTTACAGTAATTATCATAAATGCTATAGTTCTTTTATCTTTTCATTAGTTTAAAATACAAAGAAATTTGTTTTTTTTTTCTTTGCTTGTTATCATAGGTGAACGCAAACTGAGACGTGCTGTATCTACCAACAACTGGGACATGGTAGAGAAATTGCTCAATTTAGGAGTAGATCCTAACAGTTGTGATGAATTGAGACGTTCTCCTCTGCACCTAGCTGCATGCAGAGGCTACTCGGAGATTCTGCAGTAAGCAAGAAGCTTTTGTTATTAACTAGTGAACCTAGAAATTTTTAAATTAAAAGTAGTGAATAAGTTATAAGCTTATTTTCTTTATAGAACGTTAAGCATTGTTAAAATATTTATCATAACAAACAGGAAATTGGCTTTTTATGATAAAACTTCAGATAGAGAGAACAAGGAAGCATACAGAAATGGATTATGTTTATGTTTGTCCTACAAGTTTTGTTTACAGTACATGTAAAAAAAAAAAGTACAATAATAAGTAGGATAAAAAAAAAAAAAAAAAAGTCAATAGAGCTTAATCTTCCATTTCCCAATTATTTTATTTTCTCTTTATTAGTAAACTATATAAAAAAAATAATAATATAATAATAATAGGATTTTAAGGAAAAATAATGATTGTGGACTGGTTAGGTATGATAATTTTTAAGAAAAGGATATGAGAAACCAGCAAGGGCCTTGCCACAGTGGAGATAGTCCCATAGTTTGGTAAAAATCTTGCTAGCATTGGATAGCTTTTGGCACTAAAATCCAAGAGAAATAGAGTGTGTTTTGCCTTTGCCAGTCCTTACAGACTTGGGGAGAAGTGCCAAAAGCTATCCAATATGTGTTAGTTTTTTTATCTCTGTACTAGCAAGATTTTTTCAAACTATGGGATTTTCTTCACCATGGTAAGGCCCTTACTGGTTTCCTCTATCGTTTTCTTTTATATGATCTCGAAACATTTTTTTTTTTTTTTTAAAGTTTGTAATTGCTGAATTCTATTTTTTTCTCCTTTTTTAGAATGTTGCTACAAAAAGGAGCTGACCCAAATCAAAAGGATTCTATGGGTAACACTCCTCTGCACCTTGCAGCATGTACAAACCATGTATCTGTTGTTACACTACTGCTCAAAGCAGGTAAGTTGAAATATTATTCTCGTAGGTTATGATACGATTGTATTATTTTTTTTTTTTTACTTATTTATTTTTTAGGTACTGATGTCCATTCTAGTGATCATTTTGGTCGCAGTCCTTTACAATTAGCTCAAACTCGACTAAGATTACTTCAAAGAAATGCAGCAAGTAATCCAGATGCTTGGCAGGTTAAGAATGAAGTACAGAAAGTAATTGAAATGATGTTGGTTTATTTAAATCGTTATGGAGGTCCAGAAGCAGATGCTGAACTTCTATCTTCATTCTCTTCTCGTCTAACTCTCACACAAACTTCACAAGAAGTAGACCAAGAACTTAGAGGATTACTTGCCAGTTTATCAAATCTTGCTATTGATAAACCTGGACCATCATGAAATTATACTAAATTATTATTATTATATTTTGCTGTTGTGTATTATTTAATGCAATGGTCTTGACAGTTCGTTATGTTTCAAAAAACACTTTAAAAATCTAATTTTTTTTGTTTATTACTGTATAGGTGTTATTATTTTCATACTATATTTTTAAGTCGGTGTTATACTTAAATTATACTAATAAAACAATAAACATTAAATAATTAAAAAAAAAAAAACGAAGAAACAAAAATGAAGAAAATTAATTGATTTGTGAACACATGGTGTTATGATTGTAATTTAATACATTTACTTTGAATAACCTGTCAATTATAAGAGGGATTTTTTTATTTGAAATTACTTGGCCAAAATTTGTCTCTTTTGTAAGACATGTAAATTTTTTAAATATAATTTATTGTTTAATTGTAAGATCTTTTCTTAACTTATAATACGTTTTGTAAACAAAATAATTTTCTTTAATTTCACACAAATTTCCGCACTGACCATTGCAAAAAAGTAAATAATTTAATAAACTGTAATACTCAAACAAAGAAAACCCCTGAATTTAGATGGACTATATTTGTTATTTCATAGGTTGTAAGTGACAATAATATTAGTGTGGTGTCATTAATATAATAAATAATAGCCTAATAATTGTATAGAAGGTGTCATGCAATAAGAAATGGACATGGTTCTTTAAAAGAAAAATATTCTAAAACAACGAATTTATAAATTTGTCTGGAACTGCTGTTTTGTTTTTGTTGTGATTTTTTTTTTCTTTCCAGACAAAGTTTTTGTTCAGTTTTATTATTTTTGTTTAGTACATAATAAATGTATAATTGTACTTTTTTATTTTGTTCAAAAGCTTTATTTCTTAGAATTGCATTAAATACAATGCCACTTAAACATGGTATAGCTAATAATAGGGTATAATTTTCATAATAAACAAAATACAAAAACTTTAAGCAGGATTGCATTTCTTACTGCAGGTATTTTTGCAATAGAATAATAAATAAAGTAGAGTGTATGTAGTAGTATTAACGCTACCTGGTAAGAATTAAACAATAATTATAGTTCAAATTAGTGCTGTCAAAACGAATCCATATAACAATTATCAGTTATCCGGATCACATGATTTGTATTATTAAATGCAGATAAATTTGATTCATTTTAACATTAGGATAAGTATGAAAATACACATCCCATCTGGTCTTTTTTTTAAAGGTACCCTCCTGAAAAGTGAAAGTGACTTTGTGTTTTTTTTGCCATTTTTTTTTATACTAACTTATTAGATCTGACTGTATAATTTTGATCTGTTTACAATCTAATAATGCAGGTTGGGATAAATTGTATTTGTGAAATCCGGATAAAATTTTATCAATAATTCAGATTGGAAAATTATCCTGATTTTAACAGCACTAGTTTAAATGTTTATAATCCCATTTAATATATTATATGTAAAATATTAGTTCCTTTTCCACTAAATAAATAAACTAACTATTTGATACAAGAATTTTAGATATGATATACAAAAGTTCTTAATTGATTTCTATAAACATATTGACACCAAAAATGACTTAATAATTTTAAAACGGCTTTTGATCTCGTTTCAAATTTGTAACTGTTGTATTTTTTTCTTTTCCAAAGTTCATTTTGTAATAAAATAGAAAGGTAATGGCAATATTTAAGTTATTTTATTTAAATTTACTAACCCTCTTTGCATTCACTGCTATTTAAAATTAAGTGGAAGAAAAAATGTTTATACTAAAGAAACAATAATCGGATTATACTTATTCAATTATGTGAATTTCTAGATTTTGTGAAATACTCAGTTAGGTCCACAGCAGACTTCAATATAAGCATATATGGCAATGTTAAAGCTCTCCATTTTGTGAAATTCATTTTTTACTTACTAAACAATTCTTAAGGAATATCTTGAATACATTTTTTATATGGTGTTCTATGTATTTTTTCTCATGGGCAAGAAATATTTGAACTATTTTAAATTTACTTAACCAACTTATATATTATTATTGCCCAATAAATAAATCACTTATAATTTTTATGCACACTAATAGGAACTGCAAGCAGGATAGAAAGTATGCTTAAATAAGACAACATTTGCATCACATATTTTATTTTTCATTATTTTTAAACTAAATATTTTTATACACACATCAGATAAAGATGAAGAGACATTAAAACTTCAACAAGATCCTTCAAATTTCACAAAAAGATGTAAACATATATATTTTTTACCCCACTTTTCAAAATCTTGTACTAGACCTTCTATAACAATAAACTATAATTCTTTTTATAATAACCTATAGGCCTACATGGAATCATTGTTAGGCTAACCATTTTTTTTTTTTTAACCACAAAGAAATTATTTTTACTATAAAGCCTAACTTAATAACAATTATTAAAAACAAGTTATACAAAAAATACATGAAAATATTCATACACTTTACAAGTATTAACTATGTGCAGAGATTTAAAAATTATGGCTGTTCTATAAAAGCTTACAAAAAAAAAAAAAAAAATGCAAATCAGAGATTGTGCTATGACTGGCGTGGGCATTGTGCATTTAGAGAGAAAAAAATATTCTAGCCTGTTCCAAAATTAAGGAAATAATATTGGACTGGGTTAGAATATTTTCCCTCAGATGCAAGGCATATATCTCTTGTCAGTTAGAGCTCAATCCCAACTTTTAAATCTTTTTGTGCTTTGCAATCAAATTTTTTTTATCAATCAGAAAACTATCTCAAAAGTCGAGTTTGTTCTTAATGTTATAAAAAAAAAAGAACATTTATATTTAAATTAAAATATATGATATATATGACTCCTAGTAAAAAATTAATTCTAAGTAATTTTTTTCTATACAATATGATAAAGCTTAAATTTTTACTATAAATAAAATAAAAATATAATATAATGGCTTCTTCTAACTTCAATATCTGGCACCTTTAAATGGTAATAAAAGGAGGTATTTATACAACTACAATAAAACTGATATTGTAATTATATTACTACATATCAGATTACATTAAATGTGTTGGCTTTGATAATAAAATTTGTAATGATCATAGTCACAAGAAAAACTGCAATAAATTATTTGAAGCTGTGAAAATAGAAGACCATTTTATATGTAGTGATATTGTTTAATTTGAATATATGTTTAATAATAATAAAACTATATGAACGCTTATACATTTTGACACAAAAGGCAAATCACAAAATATTTACAGCAGACATGTACAAATACCAAATTTAAATGTACATGTTTTGTAGGCATATGTTTTTGTCGTTGTATTTTGTGAGAATAACATTCTGCAGTGTTCAAAACATAACTTGAAAGAATTTTTATTTTTTCTTGTGATCACAATAAGCAATTGTAATAGTTATGATTATAGACAATATAATTTTAATTTGAAATAAATATTTTAAATTTATTTCAAAAATACAATTATAATAGGCCTATATATTTTTTAATAGTTTTACAATTAAAATAGTATAATATGATCTATATTTTCTGCAGTTGCTTTTTATTAATATCAAATCTTTGGGAGGAAGTATTATTGCACTCTTTTAATATCTATAAGCAAATAGATTTTAAACATATTCTTGTCTTTTTTTTACCTGCTAGGTTATTAACTAGAGAAGAATTTGAATTTTTAAATATATATATATGGCTATAATATTCAAATTTTCAAATATTTTGACTTGATGATGAATATGCAAGTGTTGATGAAAATTTTATCACCAAATTATTCTGTAGAACACAAAAATATAGAATTATTCTTTCTTTGGATATATTTATATGGCAAAACCTTCAAATACAAATTTCAGTAAATATACAGTATTTAAAGATTATTCAGTATAATCACCCAAATTGACATAGAAATTTACGTAAAATGCTTTGATCAGTAATGTTGTTCATAAACCCTGATTTTCTTACTACAAAAAATGCGATATATATTTTAATAACCATCATCATTTTAGTAAAAAATAATAATAATAATAATAAAAAAAAAGGGTTTACAAACAGCATTAGTGCAAATCTAAATTTATTAACAATAAATATGAAACTTTGAGCACAAAAAAAAAAAAAAAAAAAAAAAAAAAAGTAAATATTTATATGTTGAACTATATAAAATATGACATAATAATTGCTTCATAGTGGAATTATATTATAACATTAAAATTGCAAGATAAAAAAATTAAACACTTGGAAACAGAAACAATTTATATTTAAAAATGCTTTTTGTTATATTCAAAATGCAGGTATATGCTCACATTTATAGGCCTTCATTATAAAAATTTGACATCATCATTGACATTATTGCTTTGTTACACGACACAATCACATAAAATTGAAGTTATATTATACACACATATAAAATTTTATACACCGGAATTAACATTCAAACATTGTGAGAAAACACTGAGGAAAAAAAAAATGCTATAACAGATAAAGATATAATAAAAATACAAATGTGCAAAAATGTTAATGCTTTTCTCCTTATACATAATATGCTGTGTTTATATTTACATTATCATGATGATGAATGAAAACTTAATACATACAAATTGTGCTTAATAATGAAGAAAAAGAAAATGCAGTTCATAGAATGGAATGTGTTTATATTCAACACAATTTAAAATTATGTATAAACGCAGATATGGAAGACAAAATTATATAACTATAAATGTTTAATAATTCATGGGCATTATATATAAAGAAAAGAAATATTTTTGCATAAAATTGCAATAAAAAATTAATACAGTATTAAATTAAGTTGTATGATTATTTAAGGAATGGTGTATGAAATGTAGGTTGATGCAATGTAGAATTTGTACAAAAAAATTTTGGTCATTATTTAATAAAGAATGACCTTTTCATTGACGAATAAACTTTTCAACAAGGAGAGGAAGGATTTATACTATTTGATATATGGCAGGATTGAGCTAACATTGCCTTTTTAGACAGACTTTCTTTCATAAAGGAAGTTATAGTATGTTTATATACTTTTCTATCCATTTAAATTGCAAAAGCTACAAGTAATGTGGTATACTTGCATCATATTTTCATAACAAAATAAAATAATGAAAAATTTTTAGATGTTAAATTTTTTAAAGCAAATACTAAATAATTTTTGCTATGTAATTTAAAATATTTGTTTTTTTCCTTTTTCTTACATAGACTTGTTTGATGGCATTTTAGTTAGATATATGGCATATTCAAAAGGACATTTTGATTTTGATGCAAACAATATGTCTATCTTGTTCTTTTTCATGTGAAGCAAAATGTGTTAGTTGAGCTCCATCTACATTACGTTCAAAAACTACTTACACATTTTGCTATGCATGACAAAAAAATGTGATAGACATTTTGCTTACTGTAACAAAAAACAAGATACACCATATTGCTTGCAACAACATTAATTTAAAAAAAAAAAAAAAAAAAAAAAAAAGTGAGATAGAATGTATCATACTAGCACCAAGGTATGGATTTTTCCTGCTCCTTCCAATATAATCACATTTATTATTATTATTATTATTTAAATGATACCATGCCTACAATAATATAGTCAGCTAAGGCAATGCAGTGTGTGCTCGCTCGCTATAGGTTCATCGTGAAGTTATATTAGCAAGACCAGACATGATTTCTGCTTGTACTGGACCATAATCCATTTCCTCACCATCTACAACAATGTGACCATTACTCTTGAGGTCTGACGGCTCCAGACGGAATGCAGTCACAGGTAACATCTCAACCATAGGCATATGAACATGGACACCAGATGACAAACCCAACAGGAACTAAAACAATAAAGAAATTTATCAGAAATTATATTTTAAAATTTACACAGCCTTTGTGTGGAGTGAATATTATATCAATACAGGAAAAGAAGCGTTAAGTAAGATTTACCTGTAAAAGTTGACTTCTGCTTACTCCTCCTCTAACTACAAGTAACCAAATAACACCATCATCTAGTCTTGCATCTGGAGCAATATAACAATCTCCACTGAGATGGGTTTGGTAATTAGCTTGCACCATAACAAATTCTCCTGCAAAAATCAGCATACAAATAAATATACATTTTTCACCTTTTTGTTTTAAAAATGTCGTACCTTCGATGGTTGTCCAATGTTCAGGTACAGGCTGTGTTAAAGCTGGTAATCTTGAAGGTGGTCCATACATACATGCTTGATCTTTATTTCCTACATCATCGCCTGCTATCACTGACTGGAAGGAGCTTGAAGCTACAGAGTAGAATGCACTACTACGTGACTTTGCAGAGTAAAAACTGTCAAGTCTCATACGACTGCCTCCCTCATTTGGTCCAGCAGTCTCCCCTACCACCTCGCCTCCCATCTCGTACTCTAACACAGAGAATTCCTCTGATATGCTCGAGGCAACAGAGTTGAGACGATGTAGTCTTGGTGCAGGAGATCTGCAAAATTGTAAAACAATAAAGTTATATTTAAAAAGAAAAAAAAAAGTTTTATATTTAATTAAAGTTATTGTCAACAATAGTTGCTTTTGCGAGGAAAGGAAAAAATAATTTGTGATGAATGGGGTGGATAGGGGGGGGGGGGGGGGAGTTACAATCTAGATTGGTAACACATAATAAAATTCAACTAACTTTTCAACTGGCAAAGATAGGGATGCCCCCAAATCCTCATGACAGCTTCGACTTCTACAGTTGCCATTGAAGCCGTTGACTGCAAGGGAACTGACTACTTCATGTTCACTAGTGCTGCGTCGCAATAGGGGTCCACTTCCTGCAGAATTGTGTCGAAAACCAGGAGCCAGGCAGTATGAGAGACGTCCTCGGTATGTACGTAATCCTAAATAACACAATCAGCAAAAAAAAAAAAAAAAAAAAAAAAAAAAAAAAAAAAAAAAAAATGCAAATTTTAGTATTATTAATATTAAAAGTAGTATATAATTTATTTATTTTATTAATAAATTACCTACATGCTATAATCAGGATGTGCAAAAATATTAGAAGAGAATGCGTCTGTCTATGTCGCAAGTTATATTATTGTGTTTTAAAGTTAGAGTAATAGTTATACTGTATTGCGTCCCTATAACAACAATTACATTGATAATGCTGCCACATACAAAATAAGCTAATCCTTTTTAGCTACGAGTTAAACCGGCATTTGTGACACAGCGAAAAAGGCATTTGTTTAACTTGTAAACAAAGTTTAAGTCACGATTTTATAGTTATTTTTAAAATAAAAATGACACAAACTTCAATCTCAAAATACAAAAATAACAATATGAACAGTACATTCTTTAGACTCTAAATGAGATGAGTCAGAGATTGATTACTTTCAAATTAATCAAGTAATACACTGCAAGACTTTTTTTTTAACCAAGTTAATAAGCCGGCAATGTTAGACAAGATATGGAAATTTCCAGGTTATACATTAATATAATATATTGACTCACCCACTAGCCTGGCAACACTCCAAACTGTGAAGCGTTGTCCACCAATGGACCTCAGTCTTTCACTCTCAATATCAATGTCTGCTACCAAGCCCCAGCCCACAGACAGGAATGAAAATGCAATCTGGAGGGAAAAACAAAACAAAAAAAAATCTCGATTATATACCTATTCAAGGTATGTTGGAAGATCAAATATATAATGGCAAAATTCTGTCACATATTTTATTTAAAAAAAAAGTTGTTTAGTGTTTTGTATAGCTCCTCATGCACTTGCAAAATATATCTTGTAAATACCTAAAACCAAGTCTTGCAACCCAATTACTCTATCAAGTATTCTGGCAATATGAGTTACATCCCCATAAAAAAAAGGCTAGTATAATATTATTTATATTAAATATAGAAATCTACAAAATATCTCCAAAAACATATGTGGTTTTCTAAACATAAAAATTGAGAAAGTCTTGTTAATTTTGTGCACAAGTTTTAAAATTATAAATTAGGTAACGCAAAAACAACATACATTTTCATATAATACCCAAAAGGAGTAAGAAAAAGGTAAATATCTATACAACTGTTTATGATGACAATAAATCGTTAAAAAAATATGAAACTGTAAAATGAAATTCCAAAAATTATTAAAGTTACATATGGGCAATAAAAGCAATAAAAAGGGGAAAAACTGTTACTTATAATCATTCATTGGTTCCGATTGTCTGACGATAAAACTGTTTGTGAGGCACTACAAAAGTAGAAGAGAGGATGAAGACAAAAATTTTGACCACGTCGTCATAACTTCCTCTAACTCGGAGATGCGGAAGTAATATATTTATATCATAAACCTAAAATAATAAAATATAATATGTACCTTTAAAAAATCAAGAAGGACTCAAATAGAACGCTGGTAAAGTAATTATACTGTGGGATGCAATTCCAAAATAGTAGCAATTAATAAAAATATCGAGTTAAATTATAGTTGAATAATAATAATAAATGTATATCAAGTAGCTTCTAAATAAAATTATATTTTGAAATTCACAGTAAAAAAACTAACATAAAAAAACTGCATTACTTTTAATTGTTAATTCTTTTAATTAAAAAATTATAATAACGGTTTATTATGTATGATAATTACATCAAGTACGATATTTTCAAGGGCACAATTAACTGTAAGTGAAATTTAAGCTCCATAACGCTCTATCAAGCAGAAATGTAATAATCGTACAATATAAAATAGCGAAAGGGATATAGATATAAAGAGAGACACCCACTTTATGATCATAACAAAACAAAATATATTTATCATGTTTCGTTAGCTTATGATGTAAAATACGTAATGTAAGTCGTAAAGTGCTCACTCCAAATAAAATGTAATATTTTTTTAAAATTTACGTGATTACGTTTAAAATACCAAAGTTAATAGTGTTTTATTTACATTTCTATTTATAATTATCATTCAAAATGCTTTATTGCAAATTATAAATAAAAATTAAATTCCCCAAGGGAAAAAGTTTAATGTAATTTAATGCAATTAAAAAACAAAAAAACTACGAGTAATATAATATTTTTATCTCACCTGTGATTTAGTTTCCACCCGAACAAGGTCCATGGGAACTGCGCAACCTTTGATGATATTTAGTGCGGAGATAAGCACCGGGTTGTGGTTATATGGCTCACTGGAATACAAAACATTTTAGAACTATTATACACCATATACGTGACTATATAGTAGAAATAAAAATAAATATAATATAACCACAAAGAATATAAATAGTACACATTTTAAGCAATCAAGAAAAGACGACGACGAAAAATGAGAAATAAAACGTTGCTTTTTTTTTTTAACTACGAATGTTTATTTTGATTTTATCTTTATCTTGATTGCTTAATTAAAAGTACTTTGAACTTACCCTTGAGCAAAACTGATAGATTTGGCAAGACCATTTCCCGAGCCTCCAGGAATAATTCCTAGTGACACATTTTGGCACACAGTTTCCCAGTCTGGTCTCTCGTAAACTCCATTTACCACCTGAAACATAAACATAATACGATCTGCTTTAATAAAAATCAATTAAAACGAACTAAAGCAATTGGTTATATACGTGTAAATTATTTTACGTAGTAGTGAGTTAATTGTAATTTTATCCTAGCAATAAAAATATTACGCAATATTTTCAGCTTAAAAAATAAATAAAATAAAATAAACGCCTAGCATCAGATTTTTTTTTTTTTTTTTTTTTTTTTTTTTTGCGTTGTTGCAAATTTAGTTACGTATTAAATTCTGTTACCACGCGGGACAAAAAGAAATACGTAATAATATATGTTAGCTCATTTTCAGCACAGTTGGTTTAATACAGCATATACTCTATATAATATGCTACTGCATATTAATAACTGTTTACAAAGCATATATATCAGTATATATGTCAGTATATATATAATTATTTATGCTGTTCTAATTTTGCATCATTTATGCTATGGTATAACAAAAATGCAACATAAATTACGGAATTCATTCTTTTCGTCCATAAGAAAATTACAAAGAAAATAATTTGATCACTAGCGCAAGTATGCAACAATGAAAAGCATTCTAACGCAAGTCATGAATTAATGTATGCAAAAATCATCTATCCATCTCAAAAATATTGCTGTAAATATTGTTTACGTAAAGTTGGGTAAACATCGCTTTTTTGTTTTTTGTTTTCCCTTCCATGTAAACAGCATGTAAAGTACACAGTCACTGCAAATTAAACGTGTACATTTTCAACATTTTTCTTTGTACGCAATTTATTATAAGATAGCAACATAAGACTATCGCATGCGTTTGCTCAATTGAGTTTTACGTTTATGTACAAGATTTTCACAGGGCACTTTTTCGTGAATCAATAAAACGACAAAAAACAATCAGTTGAGTGTTATTAAATATATCAAAGTAAGAAAGCATATTTTCTGCGGATATAAACAATAACGATAAAAAAGTTTTATTACATTCTGAAATATAGATACAAAAATAAATAAATATAGAGTCCTCTTCTATATTAGTATTAACCACGGGCATTTCAACAAGGTCTATCTATATTATGTAGCATACAATGTCACAAGATAAAGAGTACTTCGCATAAAGCCCAACCAAAAGCGCAGCTAACCAATGCTACGTGTAGATTTTACACCCTTGAAGTTTCAAGTGGAATCACCACGCGTAATATTGATTTACTAACGGTCCCGAGCTCAATTTTTATAAATTTCCCTAAAAGAATGTAAACATAAGAAAAAAAGAAATCTAATGAAATGAGTATGTTTTACTATGAAATAATATTAAATGTAAAGTTTAGATGATTTTTTTAAATTGTAATTAAAAAGTCCAATTAGAAAAAAATCAATATAACAAAATGAAATTACTGACGCAGCATTTCCAAAATTGACATTAAAAAATATACACTTTTTAACATTCAATAATGTAAAAAGTAAAATTTAAATTAATATTTATTTAATATTTTTTGTTTAAATTGATAATTAGTCATCTGAAAGAAAGAAAAATTAAATAATTGAATGAAATTACTTACGCAGCGTTTTTAAAACTCATTAATCCTTTAAGATCAACAGCACTTTCATTAATTTTAAAACATTGATTAATAATGTAAAGGATAAAATAATGACTTTAAAAATATTTTTATAAAGCTTTTATGTTATGTAATATTTTAGAAATAATAGAAGTACTTCATGTAATATAATACTGAGATGAAATTAAAAGCACTAAAAAAAATCGATATACTGTTAAAAACATAAAATAACACTATGTATAGCAGTAGTAGCTATATAGTATACTTGAATATAGAATATTATATTTCATTAAAATTTCATATAGAATCGCCTAGAGATGAAATTTTGTGACATTCGTTGCTACGATTTTATCCAAAGAGAAGCAAAAATGAGATTAATTTTATGTTCCTTCTTTTTAATTTTGCGTGTTTATATATATTTGGTATGACATATAGATAAAGCTCAATCATTTAAAATTAAATTAATTAACGTGTTTTCTTATAATATTTATTTCATAACAATTAATGGCAAATCTAAAAAAAAAAAAAAAAAAAAAAAAAAAAAAAAAAAAACATGAGAATGGCGTCTATAGTAAGAAAAAGCATATAATAGAGAGAAAAAATTATGTGACTGTCACTGTACAATTATACATAATTATATTATTGAGGGCAGAGGGCAGTATTTTAAATTGAAATCAGTTAAAATTGAAAGTAGTTCATATTCAAATAACTCAGTCGTTGTCAAAGTAATTATAACAGTAAATTTCTTATTTTATTACTATGAACGATAAGATAGGCAAATTGAAAGATAAGTATCTATATAACTTTTATTTTTTACTTTGTTGTGAAAATGAAGTCAATGCACTGCTTCATATTGACTGATGGAATAATGGGATGAATAATCACTATATTATAGTACTTATAGTCACTGAGTTGGCAACAAATGCACAGTAAATTGTCACGAGACACGATTACTATGTTTTTTACTCCAATCACGTGAACTGCTCAAGTCAATCATTTAATACACTGCAATACCATTAAATCTAATACGTATTGCAAACCAAAACACACACACATTCGTCATTCACCGAGAGTTAAGTAAAAACGCAAAATAATTCTATGATTTGCAATTTATTAGTAATTTACGAGGCTGCTTATTTTCTTTATATTAATAACAGTTAAAAAGCTTATAATAAAGTAGGTTCTTACATTACTGCCCTACTCTTACCTTATAAAAATGAATTAAGAAGCGGAAAAAAAAAAAGTTGATTTGGAATGACAGACAATCCGTTACAAATTAGGAACAATGAGAGGAAAGAAACTCACGTGGCATTGTTATATATTTATAGACAGACTTATAGACTTGCATACAAAATATATTCAATGTTATTGGTAACATAATTCAAGTTTTACACATGTCTTGAAGTATTGATGCATACTTTGAATATTAATAACTCGCGCGACGTAATTTATATAATTTAATACATGTATAATATTCTTCATATTAATAATATATAGGGTGTATCCTTATGACGTCATACTGAATGCGCTTTGACGCCATACTGGAGCGATGAATGACATTGCTCAGCATAGGACAAATGCGTTTGTCTTTTTTTGCTCTTTTTTAATTTTAGTTTTTTCGCTTACTTGAAAACCTAATTCAACATAATAAAAGCATCAAAAATATTGCTATAAGTATTTTTAAACTGGCAAAATGTGTAATTTCCCCTGTTCCCCATACCGGCTAAGTTATTAAGTGATCCAACATGACGTCGACTTTCATATGAATGCATATACACCCTATACTAGCTTGTAAAATAATTCTGTACAAATTTTATTTTGCAATTCTAAAACTGCGCACATGCATTTGAATTTGACAAACAATTTTTATTTTACTTTCCTATTTTAGCATCGCAAGAAATCGATGAAAGAACGTATGCGAGAAGGAAGAGAGAGAGAGGAAAAAAAAATGTAAGATTTATTATATTTATCTTCAACGACAATTTTTCATATAAAAGTGCGGAAGATTTTCACAAGCAATAAAAATTAATCATGATACTGCTAAAAATGGATAAATATATCAATCCAATATTATTTTGAACTCTAGGTAATATTTTATATAATATGTATAAATATAAAATGCTGTTCAAATTCTCGAAAAAAAAAATCGTAATAGTGATTCAAATTTTTCATATAAACAAGCTGGGAAAATTTAATAAAGTTTTATCCAAAGTAAAATATAATCTAAAGTCTTTGCACGTTTTAGCTTTTATCGTAAATTTAGAAGATGTACGTAAGTAAAAAGTTTCCCGTGTTATTGAAACTTTATTACAACATAACAAGTATATATAAATAAATATGTATTAATTACAGCAGAATTGCATTATCCTTTTTGTAGTTAAAAATAAACAATAATAAACTATTATTTTTCAATTTAAAAAAAAAAACGAGAGAGAGAGAGAGAGAGAGAGAGAGAGAGAGAGTTAGGGAGAAATTTTTGAGCAGTTTTGGGAGAAAAAAAAACTCAAAGGTTATTTAATTAACAAATCTATATAACAAAAGAGCTTGACACAAATGTGTGAGTATAAATTTACAACTTGGGCGTTTAAATGTGAGTGAATAAGCGAATATAACGAAGCGGACGAGAAAATTATTCAATAACATGCAGTGTTAACTATATTAAATAAGTGAACACATTTATAATATATAAAGTGACTTAGGCTTTTATTATAATAATGAGACTTACAAAAGGTCAAACAATATAATTTTGGACCTATTTCTATTATCTTTATATATAATCTTAGACTTATAGACACGCTAATGGCAAAAGGTCAATTTAATCTTGTATACTGTAAGTATTGAACAAACTTTTTTTTTTCGTCGTATTTTTTTTTTAAATATTACTGAGTAAATTGATACTTTGATAAGCATTACCAACAAAGAATTAAAATAATAATTTTCCTAACAAGAAAAACACACACGTTTCTTATTAAACTAAAAGTAAATTGTTTGGGCGGAATAACATTTTTAAATATTATTTGCAGAAACAATTTTTACGCGAACTGCGCGACAGTAAAAAAATTATTTTATTTTAAGTGTTATTTATTTTTTTTAGCGGAGCGTGCAACCTATCTCTCTGTATAGTACGTAGTGTTGTAAAACTTGAAAACATTAAAAATTTATTTTATAATATTAACCTAAAAGGTTTACTATATGACTCTGAATAACTGCATATACGAACAAATAACAATGAACAAGATAAAAAATTGCATGATTTTTATTTTTTATTTATTTTATTATTACTTTTTCTTGCTACATTATCGCATATAATTTATTTCTCGCGAATTTTTTAAAAGGGGTTTCGCTTTTGAATAATAAATTAATTTTGTCAATTTTTTTCTTTTTATAAAAAGAAGAAGAAGCTTTATGTTAATTGTTATTGTTGTTATTAGATGAATGGTAACTTGGTAAGTGATAAGTTAGTTATCAATAAACTCAATTATAAATTTTGTTAGTTATAGTTTGAATATTGCTTGCTAAGATCGAAACGAACATATTATTACATCTAATCGTATGTAACTTTTAACTCTTCTACTCTTGTTATAGTTGCAATGAAATCTCGAAACATTTTATGATACTTTTGCACGAAGTATTCA
This sequence comes from Ecdyonurus torrentis, assembly GCA_949318235.1. Taxonomy (NCBI): domain Eukaryota; kingdom Metazoa; phylum Arthropoda; class Insecta; order Ephemeroptera; family Heptageniidae; genus Ecdyonurus; species Ecdyonurus torrentis. Next base: position 9,458,405 of record OX439132.1, read on the forward strand.
TAAGGTGCATTACATAATAATAATAATAATAATAGAAGGAATTACTTAATGACTGATATAAATGCAAAGATTGTAGTATATAGATAGGTGGGAAAAAGTATAACATTTAAATGCAATTTTTATTACAAATGAAGGCATGCGATGCATGTTATTCTCACATTTATTAGCGTTAGTATCTCATCAGATTTCAGTTTCTTGCAAGACGTATATAAGCTTCACAAAGTTGGCCCAGAGATCGATATAGGTTCCTTTGCTATACTGACTGGGGTTATCTATATGTATAAGAAATAATGTTCTTTGACAAGGAACTTTCAAATTTAACTTGTGTTTCTGTTGATTAACGTATACGTCAACAGGAAAATAGAAATAAGAAATTGTCTCTTTTTTTTATAGAATGACTGCCAATTCTTAAAATTGAAATATTTGATATAAAATAATACTCATAATTTTAAAAGGCGATCGAATAAAGTGACTTTTTTTTCAAAACTTTTTCTTTGACCATTTCAGTGGAATGTATAAGTATGCGAAATATATAGAAAATGAAACTTAAATAGGATACTGGCTACTGGCCTCAAAAAATTTAATTAAAAACGTAAAATTAATAAAATTAGACCATCGTTTATTGATACACATTTTGTCTCTCAAACCATCAGTACACTCACAAACTGGGGTTGAAAAACTGTAAAGTAGGCAACTTTAGGAATTCATGACGTCAATATTCCGGGTCTACAATACAAATCATGGCATAGGTTGACTACGTAACAAATTTTCTCCCCATAGTTTTTGAGAGTACAGAAGGGTTAAGGGAGGTGTGTATGTATAATGGTTTCTATCTCATGATTTATCATTTAGAGGAAATTTTTGTTTTAGGCCAGTAGCACTTTCAGTTTTTTTCATACATAGAATAAGAAAAGAAAATCCCATACAGTACATGTACAGTAAAAAAGTTTATAGTATTTTATTTTTAAGTACTGTAACAAACTTATTAGCACACTTAAGGGAGAATTTCTTTAATTAAGTTTTGTGTAGTATCTTTAATATAACTTTATATTCTATATACCTACATTGTATGATGATGATATGTGGTTTGCAGATGAAAAAAAAAAAAAAAAAAAAAAAAAAAAAAAAGTTGAGAAGACGAGGTCGAGCTATACAAGTACTTGAGACTTGCATGTCGTTGCATAATTATAGACATGCAGTCAAGATAGTTGCAGTTTCTTTTCTGTTTGACAAAAAGAAAACTATTATACTTTCACCTTTACTTTACTTCCGACTATAGCAAACTGAAGTGAATTATACCACACCTTCAAATTATTTTATATAGCGTATCAGATCATTTAATGTTTCAAGTAAAATGTAATTGAATATTATAGGTTTTTTAAGTTTTATTTGAATTGTTTTAACTTATCTGTGCTAATAATTCTATTTTACAAAAGCTACTATTTTCATTGTCCCTCTGAAGAAAAAAAAAGTTGAAAAAAAAACAACAACTTTTATAAGGTATGCAAACGCAAACAAAACACACTTTAAATATTAAATTTTTAAAACCATATAATAAATAAAAATTATTCATTTTAATAAATTTGAGAAGCAGAAAATTTACACTTTGTGCAAGTATAACAAAGAATGAGAACTCTTTAAAAACTTTCTGAAAAACAGACATAAATGTTAGCTTATTTGAATAATTATAATTTTGCAAACCATAAATATATATATATTTTTTATTCCCTACACTATATAGAGACACAAGATAGAACTTAGTTCTATGCAAATTAAGTAAGAAAAAAATTAATTTTATACACAAACAGACCTAAGTATTCAGTACTTTTAAGCATTCAGAATTAATGCGCGAAAAAAAAAAAAAAAAAAAAAGACAAAGACAAAGACAAAGACAAAGAAAACTTTGTAAAAAATTGTTGGATAAAACTTTCATAACAGAAGTTAGAACAGTATACTCGACCAACATTGAATTGTTTTTGAACATCCAAGATTAATTTTCTCAAAAGGAATAATATCTACAAAGTTTGGCTCAATTATTGAAATAGTTAAAGGAATAGACCAGAGAAAAACATAAGCATTTATATTACAAAACACTTGATGGGATTTACATAAATAACCTTAGTTTGTCTCAAAACCCAACAGTAGCCCCGTAGCAGTGATCAGGAAATTCGATTTATGCAACCCGCACAACATTTTTATACTAATTTGTGCATGTTTCTGACGTCATAAACATGAATTTTCACGCAAATTGCATACTTTACAGTTTTTTCACGCTCTCTAGTGGGGCTATATTAACATTCTGGTAAAAATTGTCATCAGTGTTTTAAGTTTGACGTGATCATGCATTTATGCCACTGATTGTAACAAAAATAAATAAATAAATAAATAAATAAATAAATAAAAAATAAATAGTTTTGAAGATCCTATTTCGTATTTATTCATTAAAAAGCACATGTTGTTTTATGTGGTCTATGGCTTTAATGATGTCAATCTCTTTTTCAAAATTCTTCTATTAACTTTTCTAATCCTACAATCAATCATATAAAATCATAACATATACAATGTATTAGCTTATAGGTTAAATTTTTAGATGTAATGTTAAAATAATGAGGCAAATGTATTATTAATAACATATCCGTAAAGTGTAATGTCACTGTTAACTACTTATGTCTGATAAATAATTAAATAAAAAGTTTAAAAAAAAAAAAAAAAAAAAAAAAAAAACTATGAAGTAAAAGCCATCATGGTAAAAGCCAACTTCATTTTACACATCATCTTAAAATAATAATAATTTATATAGCATATGTTGCAAATAATTAACGCAAGAAAACCACATTAAAAAAATAATAAAAGAAAAGAAAACAAAAAAATATTAAGAAATAAGACGCAATAACACAACAAAAAGAAAAGTGAAAATATCTGACCATTATAGTAAAACGTTTTTACGTTGTTTAGTGACAGTGTAATAATGAAATATGATGTAACGAGTAATTGAAAATTTCATGTTATATGTATATAGATTGTTACCATCGTTTATTGTTATTAATCACGTTTTTTATATTATTTAATAGAGCTTATAACTTTCTTTAAATTTAATGCTTCCTAGTACACATTTTTTTTAGCACATTGTCATGATATTGCAAAGTAATATTATAAAAAATATCAGCAACTGGTCAAAAAAAAAAAAAAAAAAAAAAAAAAAACTTACATTTTTCTTTTTAGTTAAAACGGCTTTTTTTGATAATAATTTTAAAGTGTAAAACGATATTGCACAAGTTATCAAGCAATTAACTGTAAATAGAAACATCAAAGTAAGTAAAACAACAGGAAATGTGAGTAAAATGCATGGGGAATGGTTAAGAACATGTAATCATATGCAATATATATATATATATATATATATATATATATTATATTATATCGTTTATGTATTCAAACGAAGGAAGTTTTAATTTTTTTTAAAACAATAGCAAACAAAATGTTATAATGGTCACATAGAAAAATAAATATAATTTTATTTATCTTTTGAATATTGCTGCTATTTATTGAAACATGATAATTTATTTTAATTAAAACACAAATATTTATATATGATCGTAAATTTTTCGTTATTATTTTCATTTTTTGATACGTTAAGTGAAAAACAAGATTATTACTATTACAATAGCTAAATCAGTCGTATATATGATATAAACCAAACTAATTAATGCAGTTATATATTAAAAGCAAACTTATACTTTCAAATCTCTACTTTACTTAATTTTTAAAAATAACCCAGTGTCATACACATAAAAATTTTAGGTTACCTCAGTGAAGAAAGAAAATATGTTTTTAACTCAAAATATAAAAATTTTAATTAGGCTCAACACTCACTCACCAACACCATGGCTTTTAAATTGAATTATTCTCATCGTGTTTTAATTTGAAAAGACACGTTCTTTTCTCAGCACGCAATGTTGAAAAAATCTCTGGAGAGAGAGAGAAAGAGAAAAATCTGAAGTGTTTTCTTTATCTCATTACATGGTGTAAAATAAAAGATGAAAAAGGTCAAAATTCAATCCCGCACATGCGAATCCTAAATGTTTGAATCAGCAAAAAATATAAATGTTTCATGCTGTCAGTACATAGTTACATAATAAACACAAGTGTATATAGTACGTAAAGAAACACGCATGCAGTTAAATAATCACTGCTTAATGAAAATAAGATACAGCAAATGTATAAGTTTAAAATAAAACACAACCCTTGAGACTAATTTATATAGAACAAAAACTTTTTTTCGTATAAAATTTATAATAAACGGAAGAAGAAAAAAACACAAAGCGAAAAACTACCGCAATAGAGCCACAGAATGGCATTGTATTTAAAATTTAGGAGTATAAAAACTTGACAGCGTGAGTTTCTATTATTATAACTAATTGTAAAATAATGATTGCATAATTTAACACATGATATATATTTTTCTTTTTTTGACGGTAATAATCCAATTTTATAATGGTTTATTATTATTAATGAAGAACACTATTTACGGTGTTTAATTTATATCTTTGAAATTTTTATTTTAAAAATACAAGTATGCATTCAGGTTAACTTTTTCCGATTAACTCATCATGAGGCTTGTGCAATTGATATCATTATTATTATTTTGCTGATCAATTTGAAAAGCACGAAGATTGATTGTTAAGGTGATTTTACATATTCCGATTTTTTGCATAACAAAATTCAGATAATGTATATAAAGGGACCAAATTTTATTACGGAAATTGTGCGAATAATATGAAGATATGCAAAACCACCTTTATAACTTTGTGATAACTGATAACATGTGAGTAAAAAAAAAAAAAAAAAAAAAATCTTTCCAGAACCTATGGCTATGGTATAATGGAAATAACTGAAGGAAGAAGAGAAAATCATGCATGTATACGTAAATATAAATACATATTAAGCTGGTTTTTAATAAATAATAAAAAAATTTGAAGGGCAGAAAGATGGATCATGACAGTTGAAGGTTTCCAGAAAAAAAATGGCAATGTCATACTTAAAGTATGATAAGTGCAAAGTCACCTAATTTAAATACGTCACTATATAAACGTCTATTCAACTTTGCAAAAAAAAAAAAAAAAAAAAGCTTGCAATTTGTTATTTTACATCCGGATTGCTAGGTAACACTTTCAATCGACTTGTACGTAATATAGTGCACGTGATTACAGTATGACTACTGTAATGGAAGATATTAAAGAGGTCGCCGGTCATAATTTTTTTATTCCTTGCTCAATAACGTCAGTAAATTAATATATACTTAAATTAAATAATAATAATAATAATGAAATGTAATAAAATTACTTTAATATTTGTCTCACGATATCCTTAGTGAAGAGTCACCGTTCAGACAGCTTATGACTCATGATGCTCAATATTTGTAGTTTGTACATAATATATTATATATACTGTATAATTATCCATGTTAGAATAAAGAAACGATAAGAAAAATTGCATGGTGTTAACACGATTAACTTGTTTTGCTTAATTACCGTCTTTTAGTAATCTAGGAAGGGTTAAGACTCTGAAAGCTAATTTGCAGTGATTTACGAGTATCTAACTCGGGAATGTATTCACTCTATTCTCGCTTTATTCCTTACGTTACATATAATATTGATTACTTTCGCTTATTGGATTAGCATTCCTAACATTGAACTGCGATACTATTTGAATCAGATATCAAATCTCAAGATAAAATTTAAAAGCAATTGAAATAGTTGTTTATATCTCGTAATTAAATGTTGTTGTTTTATTATTTTATTTTCTTATGACTCCTCACTCCTGACATTATATAAAGGGCAGCTTTTTTTTTTTTTTTTTTTTTTTTTTCTGAACTTCAGTAAGCTTATTACACTCCCGCAGTTTTGCAGTGTATTTTACCACTGAACTGTACTGAACTTAAAGGTGGTTTATAATTTTTTGTCCTGTTCCTAACAATGTTAAATGTCAATAAGCTTACGGGACTCCAATGGTATTTGCAATGATAATTTAATTTCAGTTTGCATGAAATTTTAAAGCGCAGTATAAACCGCATTCAGTACCAGATATCATTCTGCATTTTTTGTTCCGGATACCTCCATTACAAATCTTTTCTTATTGGGAAATAGTACATGATATATAGGTTTCGTAATTATATACTGACAAGTGAGTAGAGACAGAATTGTTGCACATTCTTTCCTCCCAAAAATGCGTAATCGTAAACGTCGTATTCCACAACACATCTCATGAGGAATTACTTGGCTCCTATTGTGGAGGCTGACTTTACTCTTGCAGACTTTGTTTATAGTTTATACCACGTACCTCATACATCAGTCCATCCCCCGCGACGACCACGATATCAGAGTACGTTCTGGCCAGGTCAGGTCTCTGGCGCACAAGTCGCCTCGCCTCACCCGCCTCTCGGGTCACGTGAAGGTCATACGCAAGCTCTGCGTCAGTGAAGAGAGGGGCCACACGACGCTCAAACATCTCACGAGCCTTACCAGGTCCACTACGAGGATTTAGCAGTACCAGTAAGCGTCGTTCTTCGGGAACTGGTTGGATCACTGAAACATCAAAGTGGTGGTCATTACACGTGTCATCTTTATTATTATTATTATTTGAACTTCAAGAAATTTTAAATCAATGCGAAATATATTTCCCTCTTTACCAATCGGTTTATAAAAGAAATAAGTATAATAATTATTATCTAGAAATACAATTAAAAAATAATAATAAAAGGCATTTTTGTATAAAAATCAACCAGCAAAAGTAAACTCTTTTTTTTTTTATGAATGCACATCAAATATGTCAATTGTCAATTTATTTTCATTGTATTGTTAAACACTGAATAGCGAGGGTGTGATGATGTGATGACATTCTCCGGCGTTCTTTTGCAATTCAAATACAAAGCCAAAAGTCAAGGTTTTCCGCAAAACCTGTGTAAACGAACATGAATATATGTTTTTGGAATCCAAATCCAAGTCTATAATATATCTGCTTGTTCATTCCTATAACTGAGATCGAATGTGATATTACAAACTGTTATGGTGCTGGAGAAAAATATAAATTATGAGCTATAATTACAGCTAAATAATAGTGGCAAAAAAGTGTTAATGGCAAACTTTATTATTATTTTCATTTCTCCTTGCGCTCTAACGCCTAAAAGCCGATCAAACTTGAATTTCTAACTGTCAGCAAGGTCGAATTATCAATGTTAGGATTTCTATAATTTTACGTATTTATATTTATTTATTATTATTATTTATTTAATGTATCACAAAAAGAAAATACAGACTTATGTTACAAGTTATGCATTTTCAATTAAAATTTGTTTTATAAATAAATGAAAATCGATCACGTATGCAATTTTTTTGTTTATACATTAAAAATACAATGTAAAGTGTGTTAGTGAACATACTCTGAAATCAGGAGGTAAGTGACACCCATGCAATGGCCTCGGCAATGGACCCGCACAGCCAGGGTCACGTGGTCATATATTTGATTTATCATTCCTTTTTTTTTTTAAAGTAAAAATTAGTTCCTGTTAGCCTAAAGATATTTTCAATTAAAAATATTGAACTCAAAAAATAAATGAGAAAATATGGAATATATAATTAAATAATTTATCGAAGGCAAGGAATAGATCATTAATGAAATCACTCATTGAAACAAAAGGTTGTGCGCAAAACATTTTTAGTGTACATGAAATACGTATTCTATGCCTTGTAGTTACACTGCGTTTTATTCGTATATCTTTATTATCGTTATTGTTATTTTTTTTTAAAGCTTTTATATTTATTGACTTTTTTGTGGCTTCAAATGTAAAGTGACCCACATTAAAACATGCAATCGTAATGTAAAATAAAAATTTACATAACAATATTACACACAGACTGCTTCATTATTTCAATAACAATAAGATTCATACAGGATATGTAATTACAAAATGTTATTGTATGAGTTTTATAAGTAATATAATGCAATTATCCTTGACTTGTATTTTACATCAAATTATATTATTATAATAGAAATTGCGTATCTTCAGCATTTATATATATATACATCTATATTTATTCATTATCAATCAATGTCACTTGAATTACATAATTATAAGAAATGAATGTATAAAGGCAGAATACAAATAAAAACATTAATACTTAAACTTTCCGTATTTAATAAAAAAAGTTTTTTCTGTATTTGACTTTGATATTAATATTATCAAAAGTGTACTGAATTGCGAAATTTTATTTTGAAACGTTTAGAAGCTCACAACATACTACACGAATTATTTACCATTCAAAAATATTTTAATTACGTACACTTATTTATACTGATAGCAATGCTGTGCATTGACTAAACTGGAATTTGAAGGCAAATTTGGATGAATTGTTAACTTAACTTTCACATGATTAATTTCAAGATTCATTTTCCTTTGTGAGATAAATTGCAATTTTATAATAGAGAGGAAAAAAATTAATTGATTTACAACACAAAGAGTATGATATAATACATATATACTAAAGCTGCGGTACCATAAAATATATTTTTTGTACTATTTTTAAAACTTCGTAGGAAATAACTTCAAATAAGAAATAAAATTAGAATCTGAAAATATACAATTTAAAATAAAGCTCTGTTTGCGTGCAGTATATCTATGATATTTGCATTCAATTGTTTTAGATATTTTAATATTATTCAATATTGTATTATTTGGATTTCCTATGAATGTTTATAGATAACAAAATATCGATTCCATTTTTAAAATAATAATAATGTTATAACAAATTATTGTTCAATTTTTTTTTTTTTTTTTTTTTTTTTTTTTTGTAAATTTGCTAGAAAATTGCTTGCAGCCAATATTTTGTTATCACTTAAAGACGCGCAAGGCCAAGTATGTGATAATAGTATTGACTAACATACGAAGATATATCCGTATAGTACATAATCATATTTGTATTATTTGTCCTTCACTTAATGCTTTTTAAACAATGTATTAACTCAAAAACAATTATCATTACGTTATGGTATAATAGACAGTTTGAAAGCAGTGCATGATTCAATGTTGATAAAAAATAAAAATAAATAGCTTTATATCCATGGGTACATAAAAAGCAAATAGAATGACGTTTATTAGACAATACATCAAATAACTCAATCAAGTTTTATATTGCTCAATAAAATAAAATTATTTGTAGTCATAACTTTCGAAGACTATTTTAATGCAGATAGATAAATGCGTTAAAAAAATAATAAAATCATTGATTGAAACGTTTGCTCATTGTTATATGCTGGAAAAAAATTACGTAACTTATACTGTAGTGCACAATTACTCTGTCCTACGTCATAATTGTTGCTAAATTAAATAAATATTTATGATAACAGAACTGTTTATGCTATCATGTAACATAGTCATTATAGAATAAATGCATGTTATGCGATAAATGTTACAAATATAGCATCATTATTACATTTTCCCTTGTAAAATTGACGACTAACTAATATAATAGAACACAATATTACAGTGCACACAATACGTACTGGAAGTTACTAAATCAATAATTTAGTTCAAAAGTGTATTTATAATGTAAGTGTATAATAATTTATACTCTGTGTAAGACGATGAATCTACGTACAGTTCAAGAACATATTTCTTGCATTGTTTTGATATCACACTATACTATTTATAATAACAAATCCAGCTCTGAGATCTTAGAAACTTTATAGCCGTCAGCATTCTTTGACAATGATTGAAGACACATCTTTTTATCTCTACCGACAAATTATAGTCATATTTGACCTCATCGATAAAACTTTTTGTCGTTTTTTAAAATCTTCCCTTCTCAAACTTCATAGTCAAAATATAGTCATTTTATAGTTTATATACTTGCACAGAGGATACTTTACAATGAGAACAGTGCATTGCAATAATAATATACGAAAAAAAAAAAATGAAACTTCTGGTGTGATTTGATCATTATACGTGATATAATAATAATGTCTTAATGCGTTTTTATAATACTTTGCCTTCATTTTTTTTCAACAAAACGTATTTTATTATGATTTATGCAGTGCAATCATTCACTTTTTTTTTTCTTAATTAATGTAATTTTGTATGCTTTTTCTTTTGTCTGTTTTATGGTGGGAAATAAATAAATAAATTTGCATACAGTCAATATAAAACATAATTTTTGTTGAATGGCACAAAATAAATAAACTAATGCCATCTTCTGTTTTTTCAATTCATGTAAAAATGTGTGTGTGTGAAAGAGAGAGGAGAGAGAGAGAGAGAGACTCAATAAATAAACCCATTGCCAACAATTAATTTATTTAGCCTTGTTAATATCAACAAATAAAAATCTGTTACTATTTATACAAAAGTAACTTGAATTCATATATGCTAACTGTATGTAAGCAGTGAAAAACAAATATTAGTTTTCTATTCGGGAGACAGAATAAAGTTCTTTATCTTATTAGTCTCTCGAAAACATAATATATAATATAATATTTTTTTTTCCCAAGTCAAGTCAGTTTACTTTGCAACTCTGCCTTGTTGAGAAGTTCACGCTTTAGAAATCAATGTGCTAGAACGATGTCTTAAATTGCTCTTTTCTTTCAGCCCTAACTTTCCATGTCTACCGTCTTATACATCTGCCCAGGTATATCGTGCTGCTTGCCCAAGAAAATTACCACGTCTTTCTCTTTCCAAAATCTCATCTAAAGTGTTTACTATCTATAAATAAAAAAACAATTCGGAGATGTTTTTTTTTTCCTCAATATAAAAAATTTATTTAATTTTTAAAACTAGTTTTCTTTTTTTGTTACCTTAATTATTTGTAAACTCGAAAGAAAATACGACGGATATATTAAATATAGTATTTCAACCTTCAAAACCAATTTCAAGGATTTTTTTGTAGAATAATAATTTTAAGTAGCACTTATGTGAAAAGTTTTTTCGTACATATTTGCGGTGGCCTCTTATATGAACGTGATTGACGTGATTACATCTAATGTACTACAACAATATTTATAACAATTATGAAATTATTAAGATTAATGATGATTACTTCAAAAAATGAGTCATATAATTTTTTCCCTTTGCATAACATCTAGTATAGCATCAGTCTTTTAAAGTTTGACAACAACAAAAACACACGATAGTATTTTTGATGCGTGGAGAATCGATATAATCGGGCAATTTGCAATACGTATTCCATTATAATTCTTTCAAACATATTGTATACGAAAAAAAAAATGTATAAAAAAATAAAGCAACAGAAATGAAATTACTTTTCCAAAGAACTATTAAAAATGAAATGACTATTTTTAAAATATGAAGACATTTTCAGTTATACCGTACAATGACTTCATCTTAAGAATATAATGATAATTAGTACTATATATATATATATATATATATATATATATATATATATATATATATATATATATATATATATATATATATATATATATATATATATATTATATATAAAATTATATAATAATGACATAGTTAACATTTTAAAAAAAATTCTTTGCAATAACAAAATAATTTGAGAATACAGAGTTGCAATTAAGTCCTCAGTCTTGAATCATCTGCCATTATAAATCATGGCACAAAAAGCACATAGAACTATATCCATGCATAGAACAAATTGTGCCAGTGGTAAAACTTTTTCGGATATTATAAAAATGACGCATATTTTGTTTTGAACGCTTTGAAGCTTAACTTTGTGCTAATTAAAAATATTCTTTATTGCAAAAATAATTTTTTTTTTAAATGTTATTGTGGTTACTGGTTAGTATGAAGTTATTATACTTAAAAAATTTTTTTTCAACTTTTCAAATACAGTATGTTTTTTACATTGTGAAATTGGAATCAGATCAAATCCAACAACAAGGGAATCAATTTAACAAGATGATAGTTGTGTGCAGTGAAGGGAAAGATATAACAAAATTTGAAATGTCTCTGCTTGCTTCTTCTTACTCAACTCAAATAGATATAGTTCAAAAAAAAAATAGAGAGAAGATCGGAAGGAACTCGCACTCAGACTTAAATAAGATTACTTCAGAAATTGAATGTAAAGTGCTCTATAGTGCGTTAAGACTATATCAGAATAAAAAAATAATACTAAAAAAAGGTAAGAATGTCCTCCATACATTATAACAAAGACCATTGATTATAATATACAAGCCGGATTTTTTCATCTCTTCTACATGTATGATACGTATACTTATTAACTTATTATGTAAATAAGTTTAGATATGGTACTTTGAAAACTGTCTTTGCCCTCATAATTTTGTATATTTATTTGATGTGTTCCAAAGATGTATAAAAACTAATAAATTCGGATGCGTGATAAATGTATACGCCTAGAGAAAGATAGAGAGATCGAGGTTCTTTACAATACAATAACCTTTAAAATCTATTTAAGATGTAAATATTTCTAGTACTATTTCATACTCGCAGTTATCAAATGATCTTTTAAATTATCCAGTCCAACGAAAAAAATAAGTGTGTGTGTGCGTGTGTAATTACAATGAATATATACAGTATATTTACAGTACAGGACACACGATTGTGATAAAATAATTTTCAATTCTTAAACTGGCGCTTAATTTGCAATGTTGTCCTAATGAGAAAAACACGTGATATATTTGAATGAAAATATATGATCACAATCGTGTGCACAGTACAAACACTATCACCACAATGTAGTTTTTTTTTTTTTTTTAATAAAAATGCAATTTATGTTTTACACACAAACACACACAAAAGAAAAATAAAATTAATAATCCCTTCATAAAATGAAATTAGCAGAACACAAAATAGCTTAGCCACGAAAAAAAAATGTTCTGCACGAAAATGACATTCTATATTATACTATTAAAAGAATAGCGCCAAATTACAATGTTATTTTTATAAGAAAAACTAACGCTGAATTTAAATGATAAAATGTATTATCACAATCGTCTGTGAACATTATATATACATTTTTGTTTTTTCCTGGAGCGGTACGAACTTTTACGCCAAAAGTTGGCAAGTTGTTTTTCATACATAAACATTTTGGGTTATCTGGTTCTGGTGTACGTATGTGGTTCGGGGGTGTCATAAAGGGTTTGTCTAGAGATAATGTAGCATCAGAGAGCGAGTAGTGAGTGGATCGATGTGTACACAGCGGCACAGCATACCTGCAATACATACAGAGAGAGCTGCACAGTGGACTTCACCACCGTCTCTCTCACTGACGTCGCCTGTCCTAATAGTGCTCACCACTCTACCCTCTCTGCCACTTGTAAAATAATTACTATTACGATGTGAACCCTCCACAAAACTCCCCGTCGGAATATGTCAAGTTTCCACCGCGAGAAAATAGCAATTTCAAAGTATTATAAATTACGATGATATAATATAAAAATGAAATTTAAAATAAAATAAAGATACATACTGAGAGAGAGAGAGAGAGAGAGAGAGAGAGAGAGAGAGTACTGAAAATCAAAATGGCACTGGTACATTAATTCTCAATAATTAAATTTGTATCTCTCCCTCCACTGTCTATATAAACCACTAAAACTTTTCAAGAACTTCATAGCTTATGTGTAGAAAATTTAGAGCAAACTAATGACAAAATCACAATATTTTCACATTTTTGTACAGATAACAATAGCAGTTATTTTTTACATTTCAAAAAGTTATAAGATCTTTTTCGTGTGGTATTATTTTTATAATTTACGTCATACAACATCGTGTGTTATTTCAGTGTAAATTTTTTATTCTTCTGTTTATTATAATATAAAATATAGCATGTATAATAGATATTGACGTAATCAAGATGTAAGGGCATGATTTTACTTATAAATGTATATAATATTATATTGAAAGTTGAAGTATATAAAATACTACAAAGCAAAAAATTTGCAATACGTATAAATAATACATAATATTTTATATTGCTATGAAATGTTGTATTTTCCCACTTCCTACACACATGCAGGTACGTACGTACTGTAAGTATACTAACAAGTACTGTATTATACACAATACAGGCAGCAATTCTCATGTATCAGGTAACGTGATAATATCACCATGATGTACGTATGTATGACGTAAAATATATAAATAACCTTGATTTATAAACTTTAATTTTCATGAATTTACTTCGTTATATTAACATATTATCGATACCAGAAATCACTTCCGTGTTTCACTTGTTAAATACGATTTAAAAAGTTGTCAATTAATTAGGAAACATTTTACAGGCCATATATAAAAGTCTCATAATATATAGCAATATCAATTTTCTGAAATAATTTTAATTCGATATTATAAACAGCAAGATTTTTGCATGTATGTGAATAATTATATAATAAGTCAGACTATGACGCATGTCTCTCGAAAAAATAACATTTTTATAATAACAATGTAAAATATTCTTTCCTGAAATTAATTTACGTACACAAAGTTTTTAACAAAGTTTGTATTATAGTTTGGTGCAGAGTCTGAGTAAATAGTAGAATATTTAACTACTTGAACAAAACTCTTTGAGACTAATATAACGAATAATGTTTACATTTCCAACAACAGAATCATAGTTAATTCAATGCTTCCTCAGTTAATAATAATAATTAAAATATTAAATATATAAAATTTGTAAAAATAAATAATAAACTATTTGCATTACAATTAGCAAATAGTATGAATACTGTATATTTATGCAGCGATATACTATAAAGAAATTTCTTTCAATGCCTCAATCATGTAGAGAATTTATGCAAACAAAAACATAAATAAGCTTCATGTATGAATAAGCTTCTTTATTTATTCAAAGTATTATTAATATTTTCCAAGTTTACATATTGCGTATTTTAACATTACTTATAAACATTATGCTGTCTTATAATAAATACTTTAACAAATAAAAACGTAGTAAAAATATTGTAAATTAAAGTTGAGAAACAATCTGCACTGAAAGTTAAGACTGAAGAGTTGATTACATTGTTCTCAAGTGACAAGATCGTAATCTTTTGATCAATATGTAATTACTTTTAAACATGATGTTGCATGTGACTTCAAATAATATGTTATATACAACAAAGACGTTTCATCTCTAAACATTTTAAGCTCTCTGTTGCAAAACTTATCTATTAAATATATGCAATGAATCAATGCACTTAGAACAATAAAAATAAGTACACCATATGTGAGCACTGAATAACATGGACCGCTTTATGGGAAAATAACACATTTTGTTATAGTTTAAAAATACTTATAGTAATATTTTGGAGAGCACTGATGCTGTTAACAGCTTGAATTAGGTTTTTACGCGTGTGAAAAAAAAATATGATAACTAATTTCGAAAGAATATACCACAAACCACGTTTGTCCTCTGCTTAGCAATGATATTCATTGCTCTTAGGACGACGTCGAAGCTCATTCAGTATTATATGACGTCATGATGCGCTCACACCCTATATAGGAAACGCGCTACTATTTTATTCTACAGGATAATTTTTTTTTACCGTGTCTAGAAGTCACCAAAGAAATAAAATAAAAACTACTTTTACTTTTACACTAACTGCATACAAATGCATTATACAACAACAAAAATGCTGCATGTATATAAAAGCTATTGATTATTTAATTATAATAAAAAAAGGTGCAGTAATTATGTTTACATTATATAGCTACTTTACTATATTTTATCTACGATCTACGCAAACGAAAGTTCTGTGTAGTACAACTAAATGTACACATATAGAAAGATAAGTATAGTCTGACACGCAAATCTCGATTTGTTTGCATGTTAAGAGGTGCGTTTTCATACGTCACTTGTTTTACGTATATAATAATATAAGCATGGTATAATTATATTAATTTGACCTAACTGAAGTGATGAGAATAAAAGCACAATGCATCATGAAAATTATAGGGTAGTGTTACACACGACGTCATACTGAATGCGCTTTGACGCCATAATGAATAACATTGCTCAACATAGGACAAACTTCTTTTTTTTTTCTATTATTTCTCTTGCATACTTGCAAACATAGTTCAACCTGTCAACACAGCATCAATGCTCTCAAAAATATTGCTAATGCTAACTATTTTTAAATTGGCAAAATGTGTCATTTTCCCATACCGGCGCATGTTATTGAGTGCTCATATATGGCGCTGACTTTTATATATATGAATGCAACCGTCCTATACATATCCCGCATTATAAATATAAAATCTCTAGAATCAGCACTTTCTTTGATGGCAACTATAAGCGTGGGAAAGGATATTATCTGCGTGACAAATTTCGCTATTGTATCGTAAGCGATTTAATTACCATGAGAAATAATAATAATACTGCACGCATTGCAATTTACAAAGCGTATATATGATTGAAACTATAGAGTGAACTGTGCGTTTAAACTTGGGTCATAAAAATAATAATGTCAATTTTTAATGTTCTTTATACTTCAATTGATTTTATCATATATTTTAATGTGCTTTATAGCTCTATCAGATATCATAAATAACCACATTGACATCACGCGACTAATAATAGTTTTTAATAGCTTGTGGTTTTTTAATTTATATATAATATAAAATTTTATTATATAATAGAATTTCTATTTAATATATACCGTGGAGAACAATTTGACATTTTCTATTATAAAATATTCTTCCAAAAATCTACTTTTGAATGAACATAAAATTAGCTTTTATAGTAAGACATTTAAGAAAATAAAGTGTGTGCCAATGTGTATAAATTTTTATTAAAAATTGATTTGGCGTATATAGAAATGTCTCAACACTTTTATCGTATATATAAAGAAAAAGAAAAAATATATTGGAAATAAGCCAAAAATTTATAGCCATACTAATGAAATAAAAAATTTGCGGGTTAAAACTTCACGAGATAAATCGATCCATTATTTTGAACAGAGTGCGTTTTACTTGATTAAAGTTATACCACGGCTTTATGGTGTTACATGTTCAGTTTTTTTTTTTTTTTTTTTTTTTTTAAGTTAGGTGTGATTAATTATTTAAAGGATTTTCCCTGTGTTAGTTCATGGGGTGAAGTGGATCTTCTCATAAACTAAATAAAATGTCAACAAGACTTCCTAGCTCCGTAGGGTGGAGTTAGGACACAAAAATAAAGTGATGTCGCATCACTTTGCAAGCATCGTTGTGTACTTATCGACGTAAAATCCTTAAATATATATATCAACCAGATATAAAAAAATATATATCTTATCAATGTATGTATACACAGAATTTATGTTTTATGAAGTGTAATAAAATTGTGTAAGGCGAGCACAGACTTCTTTCTTTGTCTTTCATGAGTATGCATACTTTATTCTATATAGTAATTATAACAATTGAGTTTTATATTATATACGCTGAATTATTTTCTTCATTTCATTCACGAATAGATAGATCAATGTGTGTTCAAGTTCTACATAATTCTCTTCTCGTTTACATAAATATTTTCTTAATCTATTTTTTAAAAAAGTACTTGAGTAAGATTATAAAGATAATTATATATTTAAATTTATTCAAACATTTAATAATGTAGTTAGATTATTGACTCTATTGACAACATCTATACTACTGCAATCCTTTCTTATCGATAAACTTATTTATTTATTAGGTCGTATTATATGAAATTTTTAAAGAAGTTGATAATTCTCTACGGCGCTTGTGCAGCAAAGTTTGCAACCCGCGGGAACTTTACGTTTGTTGGTCCTTCATTCGTAATATTTTGAATAACAAACAACAACAACAATATCACACATCCAGACTTACGTAACAAAGACCTACAGTCAACATACTATTACTTTATTTTAAAACTTAAATATGTATAATCAACTCACATTGTTTATATGCGACCTTGCGGCAGGGGAAAAAAATACAGAATACAAAAAAATAGAAATCAAAGTCCTCTAAATTAATTTTACACTGAATTTTAAATAATTATATATAATAAAAAAAAGTTTAAAAAGCTGGTACAGCAAAAATTATCTTGTATTACGATGAGGATAATTCACGTTGCTTGTATATACAATAAATCAATTAAATGTTATTACTGATACACTGCAAATATTTATGTTATATATAGGAATTGAAGAGAGAGAGAGAGAGAGAGAGAGAGAGAGAGAGAAGTTTAATTAAAGCTCCATAAACTATAATGTCTGAAGGTCAAGTATATCAAAAGTTGAATAGCTGAGGGCTTATTTAGCTTCATCGTCTAAAATCAAATAAAATGAGGGGAAAAAATCAAAACAAGATGTAGCAACGTTATTATAGTGAAACGCAAGTTTTAAATCATATAAAAGGAAAAAGAAAACATGCACATTAAGCAGCAGGGGGTAAAAAAATGAGTTGTTTTTATTTTTATTTTTTACAATCCCTCTAAATGCATTATGCAAGTAAATTATGTTATACTTATAGCAAAACAAATTAAAACGTGTGATTATATATGTACCGTATTGCAATTATACAATGACATAACAAAAGAATGGAGGAAAAGGTAATAACAACTTTAAATATAAATATATATAATAATCATTGTCATCCGAAAAAAGTAGTCAGAAGAAATGAGACAATCTTCAACAACCACTCTTTGCTAATATACATACATACACACACACTTGTATATTACCGTCTTTAGTTGTGGACTTTTTTGAAAATATTTTTTAATTATAGTTATTTTAAAAAAAAACTTCAATCCTTTTGAGAATTATAGAGATGAGAGAAAAAGAGACTGATAGAAAATTCGTCTTTAATTAATATTCCATACGAGGTTATACTCTCCCACTTAACGAATTGGATTTAGAAAAATAATCTATATATGCCTGAATTTGGCACGTTGCGAATTAGCTACACACCAAAAACAAATGCATAACATGTAATAAAAAGGTCCTATTTTTCTGCAGTGTTAGTATTCTTTGTCATCATCAAAAATTAAAGCTGCAAGCATTGTTAAAAAATAAAACGTCAGAGACGGAGAGAGAGAGAGAGAGAGAGAGAGAGAGAGAGAGAGAGAGAGAGAGAGAGAGAGAGAGAGAGAGAAAGGTCCTAGTATTTGTTCTCCACATTAATATATAAAACAAGCAGTATAACACTTTAAACCATAAGAGTATCACTTCAAAGCCACTAAAAAACCCTGTATTCTTTTATAGCAATCTCCTTGTGTTTCTCTCGTAGATATCAAGAGTAAATTTTTTATTTCACACAAAATCTCTTAAGCTTATATAAGGAAATAGGATTTCTTCGTTTACACTTAAAATAAGCTAGTATATTGTTTAAAACAAGCATCACTATAAAGTAAACAAATAAATTACCTTGCAATGCACATTGACTACTTACTAGTATTATTTATTTTTACCATTTAAACTCCACGTGTATTTTTTTTTTTTTTTTTTTTTTTTCATAAGAATAACATATTAAATTCAGCGCAAATATTTTAATGTTAAAATTTTTAATCTTGTCACATTTATATAATATAGTACACGTGTGTGTGTGTGTATATATATATATATATATATATATATATATATATATATATATATATATATATATATATATATATATATATATATATATATATATATATATAT
This sequence comes from Ecdyonurus torrentis, assembly GCA_949318235.1. Lineage (NCBI taxonomy): Eukaryota > Metazoa > Arthropoda > Insecta > Ephemeroptera > Heptageniidae > Ecdyonurus > Ecdyonurus torrentis. The sequence continues at coordinate 9,478,037 of OX439132.1, forward strand.
ATATATATATATATATATATATATATAATATTTGTTACTGGTTGTGGCGTATAGCCAATCAGATGAAATCACCGTAATGTTCAGTGGCAAAATCCAAGCCCGATCCCAATCACCTTCGGTAGATCAAATTTTGTCGATTTCACTACAGTATTTTTTTATTTTCGCTAATTTATTTAAGTTTAGTTACATTTATTTTATTTTTAAAAAATAGATACAAAGTTTATTATATACTGTGAAAAAAATACAATGCAAAATTTAAAATTCTTTTCACGTGCTTATCGTTGTGACACCACGGGTATATCTTGAAGTAACAGGAGTTACTCTCTAGGAGTTGTTTATCTTGAAGTAACAGGAGTATTTTACTATCAAATATAAATGTTAAATTAATTTTAACTTAACAGCAAGTGCGGCATGATATGATATGTTGAAAACATGAGACACCGCCTGCACTGTATGCAGATTTTATACTTCACATCCTGAGTATCAATACCGTAGACTAAACAGAGATATCTTCATGTTTCACACAGCGCATTTTAATCAACAAGATATTATATTTACAAGGACATGCATAAATGTATCTTGAAATAATAAAAAAATTTAACGTTCCATTGTGCGTAGAAAAGAATAATTGTAAGTCCTAATGAGTTTTAGTTATTATTTCTGAAAGAACTGTTTTTAAATTCAGTTTTTTTTTTTTTTTTTACTTTGGAAGTAGCTTTATTTTAATTATTATTATTATTATCTTTTTTTTTTAAAAATCATTGTAAGCGATTAAAATTATATTTTCTACACATCTTCCAAATACTAGTTCGAGCGGATACAGTGTAATTAACTATGTATGTAAAGTCAACTGTGATTGGCTAGTAGGTTTATAACACGCTCTCTGATTAGTTTAGCACCGCGGATACAGCTTTTGGCGGAAAAGACCTTGTTTTGGCCAGAGTGTAATAAAATAGTAAAAAAAAGCGCTATCAAAATATTCAATAAAAAGAAAAAAGAAAAAAACAAAAAAAGAAAAAGGAGAAAAAAAAAGAAAGAAAGATAATGCTATTTTTTTTAATGATTGTTGTGATTTATATATGAATGCAATCAAATAATTTTGATAAAAAAAAAAAAAAAAAAAAAAAAGATAATAACATGACATAAATGTATAAATCGGGCATGCCCACAACTTTTAACGTAAACTAAATTTTACAATCTATATAAAAATAGCTACATTTTTGTTATTATATCTATACTATCTAAGTAAAGATATTTGAAAGAAACTTCAAATCCAGCAAGCAAAATTTGTATAACTATTGCCATGTATATACACCAAAGCACACGGGGAGAGAAAAACATAATAAAAATATACTAGCTCAATGCAGAAACAGTTATTCACGTCAGCATAATTAATGCTATCATGATGATTACATTTTTATAATTATAAGTTAACTTATGATAAATATTATAATAAGTTAGTATAATATGCTTCATAGTATTACAAAATAAAATAACACTTGTGCTACACTAAATAGTAATTATTCAACGCAGAATAAATCTGTAATGATTTTTTTCTATTTACAAATACAAAAACTTGACTGTACTATTTGCAATCAATTTTGTGAACAATGTTTCCATATAATTTTATAGAGAAATATCCGTGACAAAGTGAAAATGAATTACTAATAAAACACACGTTCAATTGCACATATCAATGAAGTGAAAAGAACAACTAAAAAAGTACATAGGACGTGAACGAGCTTCAGTCAGTTGAACGAGGCGAGAAATGTTCGCAAAGTTTACTCCAAATAAGGAGCAAATAAATAAATATTTGAATAAATAATTATTAAATACGATTATAATAATTATGTACTATGTACCGCAAGGAAATGAAAAACCTGCACAACTATAGACTGAAAAGCATCACTAAAATTGCAGGTTATTCATTTCATTTCGGTACGTACGACATGAAATAAATTTGTTGTTCCAACAGGCGCTTTTAAAACGCCTGACATTCGACTTTTTTATACACACAAATACCCCCTAACCCTAATGGTACTTCAATGAGTACCAATTCAATTTCAATTTTTTTCGCTTTTTTTTTTTTTTTTAAATTTTTTTTAGTGTCAATTTTGTGGGGCAGAAATTTATAGGCTGTAAGCGTGAGTGTTCTTTATTATGACTTTTATGACATAAAGTTTTGGCCATCAGGAAACAACCACGTAGTATATCTTTATCTCGTTTGGCCACTAAAAATGTGCCCCACAATTTTGAAACTCATAAAACACGAAGCCACGTGAAACTTTCGCGACGTTGCCAGTCAGTGGATTGCGGTACTGCAGAATTTTGTGGTCTGCAAGCGTGTTGGTTCATTTTTTTTAAGAGTTTCAAATTTGTGAGGCAGAAAATTGTGGGCTGTGAGATCAACTCGTATGAGAAAATGACACATTTTGAAATTTTAAAAATACTTTGCAAAATATTTGAGAGCATTGATTCTGTTAACAGGTTAAATTTGTTTTTCAAGTATATTATGCGAAAAAAAAATAATAATAATAATAAAAATAAAAATTAGCTTTTTTTTTTTTTTTTTTTTTTTTTTTTTTTTTTTTTTTTAAAGAAAATAGCCAAAAACTATGTTTGTCGTTTGCTGAACAATGTTTAACATTGCTCCAAGCGCATTTAGTATGACTTCATGTGCTCATACACCCTATAGCATTGTAGTAACCTTTTTTTAAGGATAATGTTGAGACAATTACTGTAGCAAACCGGAGAAATTTAATTGTTGGATCGGGTATTTAAGTCACAGTTTACATATTTTAAGTTAATTATAACAGAAGGCTGTAAATTTACTCACTATTATATAAGAAGCTATTATCTTATATACCAAAATAATTTGAAATCTATATGATATTGTCCCCTATAATAACATAATATACAGAAAAAAAATTATTATATTTATTTCCGCTGAGTAAACTTAAATTTTGTTGACACACAAATAATATTGTATCCAATCTAAATAACATTGATTTTTTTTTCCTTGCTTTGTTTTTAACCAAAAAGCAGAAGTTTACTTTCCATGAATATATTACAGTAAATAATACACAATTTTCTTTAACCTTTAACTTTATACGATAGAAGTAGACAAAGACGACACAATTATTACAACAAATTTGACCTTCTCTCTCTATCTCTCTTACATTTTTTTTTCTGAATGATTTATATACACAAACTTTTTTATTAACCTTCAGAACAAGTAGTTTAATATTTGATTTCCTTATTAAATTTATATCTATGAGGCAAAGGCTAAAATTAACGTTTTAGAAGTTTTTCTGCATTATCATCATCCCTCTATGTTTGCTGAAATTATTATCGTTGTCAAGCATCTACTGTTAGTATAACTCTTTGAATTACACCCTTGGGAAAAGTTGTGTATGCTTATGTATATTTATTTATGTTATTACGTTCTATAGGAACAAAATGCGACATCAAAATGCTACGGTCAACAATTTTGTCATCGCAAATTGGAAATGAGAAATAAAAATATAATAATATACTGTACGTGTATAGTAATAGAACATTGCGAGCTTAAATGCTAAAAGAAAACTTACTCATTACTCATTATTTAAACATTATACCAATGAATTAAAATGATTAAAAAACAAAAACTAGATTAAAGTTGTAAATATTTTGATTGTATAAGCTTGGTTGCTCGTTGCACTTGGTTAAAATTAATATACAGTATTGTTCCAAATGATATATGAGTAAACATGACCATCAAGGAAGAAATTATTATTACTGTATCGTTCAAGGTACTTTACCATTAAAGTAAACAATACACATACATAATACAGTCTGTCATTAAGTAAGTTTATATCATCCACCTCGTGAGTAAAGAAAGTGAATCTATTTTTGTGTTTTATTTAATTGTTGATGAAGGTCAAGAGATAAAAGTGAAAGGTATTATATTTTATTACATATTAGTCAATATTAAAATATTACTCATATCGTATCACAGTTATAATAATCTATTATTGACATACTGTATTTCAATGATGTTTATTTTTTGTTTACGAGTGCATTAAATAAATAATGTGCACAGCAACACTTTCAAAAATCCATGCAATATTTATAAACCTGCAAAAAGTATACATATTAGAAACAAGGTGACCTTGCCATTGGCTTTGCTTCTCTATAATTTAGTTGAATGTCATGAATGATACAGAATTTTTTTTAAGAAAAAAATTTAAAAAATAAATTAACAAACATGGAAACATAAAAAGGTTGTTACTTTGTTTGTTTTCTTGTTCGTTTCAATTTCTGATATTTGGACATAATTGTTTTTAATCATAATATAATAATATTATTATTATTTTATAGAAAATAAGTTTGTAAACAAACATGAAAGAAAAATAACGAAATACGTTCTTTACTGTCTTCTAAATCCAGGAAAGTTTTTTTATGCAGAATAATTTCATGGCATTTACTTTATATTTTTATACATAGACTTGTATAATTTCTATGTATTTTTATACCATAAAAATCAAAGAGGTACCACGAGATGTATACCAATTACCAACTACCAACAGCTTATTTAGTTTGAAGATAAAGTCGCATACAAATAAAAGACATTGAATAAATGTTTTTAATTAAAATAATAAAAAACACGAAAATTCAGTTTTTTGACTTTATATTAAAACGAGAAAAAAAAATCACATAAAATTGTATAAAACAGATGTGATAAAAGCTCGTAAATATCTGTTAAAGTAAACGTTACTATCAAAGCTGATGCCATAGGTGCTGAAAGAAAAATTTCATGAATTTCAAGTCTTGTTCTTTTGCATAATACATGACATCTTAAAGGCAGATATTGTGAAATCCCAAGATGATACTATATTCAAAGTGTGTATATGCGAGCTAAGAAATATTTTCTACTCGTGCACTCGGGAAATTCTATAGTGTAGGTGAGTGACGCAAGTTGAAAATATTTTTTTCTCTCTCGATCTGTCTATCTCTCCCTCTCTACAGATAACATTGAACATTTCAATAATATGTTTTCATCTAAGTTACTTTATAGTAAAATCTCATAATAAGAGGAGTTTGTGGTACAAATAATTGTGTTTTGATATGGAAATGTTTCTGAAGAGATAAAAAATTATATGATAAAGTTCTTTACGTATTTTTGGTATATATAAGAAAAATTGGAATAATTTTACTATAATTAAGTAATAAACTGAAATAATTATTAAATAATTTTCCCTAAGAGCTCTTATCAGGCTTTACACCTAGGAAAAATTCAGCATCAATATAACACTAATGTTGTTCGTAAACCCTGTTCTCTTGCACCAAAAAATGCGCATTCCAATTGAATAACCAAAGGCGATCGTCATTTTTGGTGCAGAGAACAGGGTTAACGAACAGCATTACTGCATTTGTAATTTGTAATAATTTGAATTATAAAATTAAGATTTACCTTATTTACTGATGATCATTATTGATGATTAATGATTACTTTAATTTGAACTATCATCCTGGAATCTTAATCGTCTTTACATTTACGTGGATTTTTCATATTCATATGAGCGATACAAAAGTTTAAGAGTAGGGAATTTGTTTTTAATGTATAGTCCGTGAATCGCTTTTTCGATAACCACAACACATCACTATGACTATATAGCGTAGAATAATAATAATAAATGATTTTTATTAAGAGGCCAAAAAAGGTACATACCCACTTACATGGTCCTCTAACTTGTTTAACAATATGGTCAGTGTATTTCATTTTTAACACAAGAATGTTATCTTGTTCCTGTTTTCCATTGTGTAAATTAATTATTAAAATGATTAGTCACATAAATAATTTTAGTTCTATTGTATAACGTATAGCACACAAAAATAAATCCGTTTAAAATCATGAGCATGCTTTTTTGTACATATAATTATATGCTACGTAGCATATAATATCATTTTATTTTAATAAATACATAATTTAAATTTATATAACATAAAAAAAAAAAAATGTTTATTTCAAATTTCAAAATTAAAAAAATAAAGAGCACTATCACTTGTAACATTTCACTGCAAGGAATCTATAGTAATTATTCTTACGATGCTAAACCTTGCTTACAATTTAACCATGGTTTACTAAAAAAAAATGTACCGGAATGATATTAATTGCAGTATTTAAACAAACACTATAATATTTATGATATGTACAGTATATTAATTGGAAAACAACAACTTTTACTTCAATTTTTAAAATTATAACCATGATAATAAGTTAATTATTAATTAAGAAATAATTCGATCTACTAAATTATTTACGCTTCGTTTACTTAACTTATTATTATAACATACAAACTTACAATTAGGAATTGTGTAATCGTTACAGGAAAGTAAAATTTGTACTTTATTTTATGCAAAAAAAAAAAAAAAAAAAAAAAAAAAAAAATATTATCTCTAAATAGCGTAGACTCAACACTTTATCAACAAACTGTTTTTGCATGCTGTCTTTCATTATCAGCTCAAACTTATATACATTACATTTTACATTGGATCTTGAATACATATTTATACTTATTTAGAGTACGTAAAAAAGATGGGAAATTTTATTTCTCCAAAAAATTAAATCTAATCTATAGATATAAGAGCTTGTATTGATCAGATCGGTACGAGATGAAATAAGAGAAGGTCGAAATAAAACTTTCTGTGCGAAAATCTTTCTCTATTGTATTGATAAAAATCATGAAGAAAAGATTAACTTCTTGCCGATGTACAGTACGTAATGAAAGTTTTATTTCTTAACATACATAATTCATATACTATTGATTAATTTTAAAATATTTTGTTATTGTTTAACTTTCAACTTCACTGAGTTTATTGAAAAAGTTTTTTTTTTTTTTTTTTTTTTTTTTTCTTGACATAGAACAAACGATTACTTACTTTTTCCCCATGTTCTGCTGGCTTTAAAAAAAAATTCTAATAAATAAGATGAGTTTTCAAGACATTACTATAAAAATGTTCATCGCACAAAAGATGACATTTTTTTTTTTTCCTAGCAATATTTTCTAGGCAAAAAATACGTGATCTGCATAAAAGTACACCAAACCTAGTTCCATAAATATAGTAGGGTAACAACATGAATAAAAAAATTATTTAATATTAGTTTTCTTGTAATAAAAATATGCAAATAATTTTTTCTTAACTTTTTAACAGTCATGGAGTATCGGTATCGACTACGATACGATATCCGATACTATACCGATACTTTTATCGTATCGGTATAGTATCGGGGCCTTTATTTAACTTAGTATCGAATATCGGTATCGATCACCGATATCAGCAAAATATCGTCGAATTTCGATACTTTTTTCCGATACTTTGAGACTTTTGCTCGCTCTCATAAAATAAGTCAAAATACAAAAAAAAAATACAAAAAAAAAAATAAAAAAAAAAATAATAAAAATAAAAACTTTAGAATTTAGAAGCAACGAGAACATTCCACAAGTAGTGATTATCTGGACAATAAAAGTCACTCCTATATTTTTCATTTTGCTATAACAACAGCTAGGGCAGGGCGACGTGCAAAAAAAGTATTTTTATTTTATACCTTTTCAGTATAAGTATTAAAAGAATAAAGCATGGAGCCACCAGGTAATGCTAAAAACTGTTGTATTTTTACATACAATAAAAATAAAACAACGGTGTTAAATTTTTTTTCTGAGCGATTGTCGTCAAGTTTCTGAGAAATCCGTCGTGTGCTTGTACACTATCTATGATCTCTCCTAATGACTAAAGCGCCGGTAGAAAGCACAATAAAATAATATAACCCAATGATTGACATTTTAAAACTTTGAACTGTAAACTAATTCAATGCATTACAAATAACAAAAGATGGAGCATACTTCCATTAATATCTTTCTACGAAATTTTTACAAGGTTAAAAATTTTAAAAGGCTTACAAAATCAAAGGATTTTGGCGACCAGAGGGGAAATTTGGACTTTAACCCCTTTGGTTTAGCGGGGATGATTTGAGCCCCACCATGGGGACACGAACTGTTGACATAGGAAACTCAGCGGTTTTCCTCAGATTCGTGGATACTTTCAGAGGATTAACATTAATTTAGCTCACGTTGTTATATAATAACCTTTTTTAAAAACATCTAGAGGTAAGTACTTTTTTAGTATTATATATAATTATTTTGAATTTTATTTTGTTGTATGCGCATTCAAAAACTAAAAATCGTCAGCTTTTTGTAATTATATTCGCATAAAAATGACTATGTAAGACGTTTAAAATATTTAAATTATATTAACAGTAAGACGAAGAAAAAAAAAAAAAAAAAAAAACAGGAGTGTGATTCATTCTTTTACTGATCTATAGTAATTAAATTATCTATTTATTTTATTTTTTTTCATTATTTATTTATTCATTCATTTTTTAATTGTGATGCCAAAAGCACTAGATATTTTTCTAAAGGTTAAAGGTTAAATCTAGTGCATTTGTTACTAAACAATTTTTGATTAAATAATAAACAAAATATACACATTACAATATATGACAATAAAATTTCAAGTTCTTTTTAGTTTTTAATTCATAATTTATATAATATAAATATGCTTTATGATAATTTTCATGCACTGCTTTAATAAACAATTAAGATTAGAGAGATTATATATGATGAAAAAAAAATCAAGCCACCTCCATAATCATTGAAACCTTCTTATAGACAATAATTAAATATATTTTGCCTTTTTCCTTTTCTTTTGAATTTGTTGATAGTTGTTGTACATAATTATAAAGTAAGTTCAAGGTAAATGTTTCTAAATGTTTGCTAACTATACATAACAAGTAAGCTTTACTTAAGATTATATAAGACAAAAAAAAATCAATGATAAAAAGAGTTTAAAATTATAAAACTTGTATTTTTAATTATTATGTATGCTAAACTAAAGCACGATCAATTGATAAATTATTATTAAAAGTTCCATTACAGGAATATTATAATTTTGAATTTTCTATTCATTTTATATGCTTAATCGGTGTTGGTACAATAAAAAAAAAACGAAAGCTAAAGATACTTTATTTTATCAAATAAAAAATACCATGAAAAAAAATTAAATTTATTAAATATTTGAAAATTAATTCTATACTAAATAAGGAAATTGCTAATTCATAAATATATAACAAAAGTGCCTGGAAACAGTAATAAAGGATATTCTATCATTCAATGTCATTAAACGAATTAAATTTTTAATTTTATTATTTTTTTTTTAAATCTACTATAATTTATTTTTGTCATTTTAGTTTAACAAACGAACAATAGAATAAAATAAATAAATAAATCAATAAATAAGTGAATATTAATAGGTAAATAAAATAATAAATAAATGTGATAAAAATGTGCATGGATTTTATTATATAAATTTATATCTCAAAGATGAGAGAGAAAAAAAAAATGAAATTTTTGGTGTAATATTTATGTACGAGATATAGCAAAAATATCGAAAAAGTATCGGAAAATATCGGTATCGTATCGGTATCGTATCGGAGCAAATTTTTTTTGCGAGTATCGTATCGGTATCGGTATCGGCAAAATTTAAAAATATCGGTATCGTATCGGTATCGAAAATTTTGGTATCGACTCCATGACTGCAGTTTTTTAAGAATATGATAATTAAAAATTGGCTCCACTGAACTTAAAAATAAAGTGTGTGTATGCGAGAGAGAGAGAGAGAGAGAGAGAGAGAGAGAGAGAGAGAAATGATAAAACATTGAAAGTAAAAATTTCCAGAACAAAGTTAAAATCTATATTTTATTTTAAATAATATTTTATATTCAAATTTTAAACCCCGTACACAATACAAAACATCTACGTCCCTTATTTGCATAAATCTCACTTGTGTGACGTCATACAACGACAGTTTAGTAATCTATTTATCTTAATGTATAATGCGTGTAATGATACCTAGTTATAAATTTAAACAAGAAATATTATTGTATTAATAATATACAGTTATAAAATTCATGTGTGGTATGAATTTATTATTAAAATTTTAAATAATTAATTAAACTATAATTTATAAAATTATACATAATTTAATTAGATTTGCATGATAAAATTACGTCGTATATTATGATTATAATAAATAAAATAAAAATGTACGCAACATTTACATTGTATACGCGGATGTTTTAAACCGGACATTCATGTCAATTATTCGTACAATTATTAATCATTGAAATTTCTAAAAAATATATAATATAAAAAAAGGAAATTACAACAAAATAAGCTCTGAACTATTATGTAAATTAGGTACATACACAATAAAATGATTTTTTATGTCACGTTACCAACATAAAACTACATACCCTAATTTCAATTGTAAATTTTATTCATTGTCATGATGTTTTGTTCTCCCCTGCTCGTGTCCTACATTCATAAATGAGTGTTTTTTTTTTTTTTCTTCTTCTTCTTCGGATGCAAATTTGCTTCTATTTTTTATTTTAGTATGTTAATGATGTTATATTTCACGTGCCTAAAAGTTATATTGCTAAGATTTTCTGATGTAAATATGATTATGTTTTATGTAATGAACAAATATAATCAGCTATAACAGCCACGTTTGTTCGTTAATCAATGGAGGTTATCGGTAAAGAAAAAAAAATCAATTAGCTAGCTTTAAACACGTTAAAGTGTATCTACATCCCACATTTAAATATTTCCAACGTTAGTGCAGAAGTTTTCCATAAAAAAAAAAAAAAAAAAAAAAAAGTTCCGCAATGATAAAGGATAGGAAATTATGAGAATCCTATAAGCTTTTTCCGGCGCACCTCACCAATAACCTCGTAATTCTGATCACGAAACATGACTACTTCTGTCTGTAAATTAAATACAATAATGTTAGTACTATAAAATATACGAGTATTTAATTTTTGGAATGTCACTCTCACTAGAAAACGACAGAATCTAAAACCTTTCCGATTTGTCCTACGCCGTTACGATTGAGAAAATATTACGCTGCAAGTTGATGACAAAAACGGACATTTATAAACAGCACCTTGTTATATTGTACTGTATATAGTAACCCGATTGTAACCCGCAGATGCAAACTACAAACTACGCACTTTGTTCGGTGCTCCGCGCATCACTGGTGATGAAACAGTTAATCGGGTAATCATACTATGATCTCTCTCATCCGTAACATCATCAGAGAATATATCACATCAAATATTGTTGCTAAAATAAATTAATCAAATACAATTCTTTTGCTTTACAATATAATATTAGCAATAACAAAATATAACGACGAAATAAATTTAATAAGATCTTTATTACGTTTGTATAAAATAAATAGTCTTTGATCAATAAATTTATTTATTTATAATATGTTATTTATTTTATTCATTCAGAAAATATCTTTTCTTTTGAGATTTCAGTATTATACAGAGTGAAGTGTGCTTTCAGAATCATGAACCTGGAAATGAGTAAATTTAAGAAAATCAATATTAAACGTCAGAAAATCATACATGTATGTTGATTAAAAAAGTAGCAGCGAAATAGATTTTTTTATATACATAATATACAAACGAAACACTCCTCTCTCAATAATCTCACAAATTATTACGCAAACACAAGAAAATAATTAAACAGAAAAAGAGTACGAACATACAACATTTCATTTCCAATTTTAACAAATCATACCCGATGATGACGTAAATATCGTAATATAAAAAAATCTTATTGTTGAGCAGAAAAGAAAAAGTATAAGGAAAAAAATAAATAATAACAGTATAATAATGACGAAGCATTATAAATAAATCACATTATTTATTTTTTTTTTTTTTATAATCAGACATTTAAATTATATATTCTCCAAACGTCATCTTTTATGTTGAAAAATCCTCAACATGTACATGTACATACCATATTAAGATTTAATTATTAAGAGTTTATAGAGAGAGATAAAGAGGTTCAAGCTCAATGCAGAGAATCACCTGTATGTCGCAACAAACTGCATTACGAGTTTTCTGTAGAGAGAGTGCAACTGCATAAAACCAAAACACATCAGAATAAAACTGCACTTTCAAACTTCTATAATATGCGCAATATGAGAAAAGTGAAAATACTTCATCATAACATGTCAGAGTCGAACATGTATTACTATATAATTATTTTGCAGTCTCATATTGGCAAAATTAATATCATAATTATACATTTTTTTTGTAAAGTAATATGACAATGACCTAGGTAACCTAGCTTTTATTTCTTTCGTTATTTGCGACATGACCTGGATGTGTGAATAATTTAATTTTATTATTTGGCATCACTTCTATAATATAGTTTACAGGAAAAGTCTCTTTTAAAGTCTATAAATCTCTATTAAATTGGCATAGATTATTGTTCAGTATCATATGCTCTAGGATTTTTTTTTTTTGACATTTTTTTTCGATGCATTTTAGTTATATTTGTTTTGGTCCTATGAGGTTAAAAAAAAAAAAAAGTTGCCGTTTGGAAAATTAGCCATTGCTTAAAAAATATATATGCCATTAAAAAAAACTCATAGAAATTCATTTTAATTTAATTGTAACTATATAAATTTAACTAGCTCATTAAATTGACCCTATATTTCGGGGTCATATTGATCACACTTGTATAATCTACGATTAAGACATTTATACAGTAGATTACGATTAAGAGTTGCAAAGTCACTTCATCTTAACTATAATAATAATAAAAACAAGACTATACCGTACATATCAGAGATGTTAACTGATAAGTTTTCTGTTTTGTTAAACTTTATTATCATTGTTGGTGTATTAATTATCATTTTTTTTATCAAAAATCTGTGTTTGTTGGACTATTAAATTGATTACAATAACATAGTATTTTTTTTTAAATATATAAGGAAACTATGATTTATAATCCAGTTATTATTATTAAATTTTTTTTTTTTAGTATTATATTGATTTTAGGGCGGCGTCAAAAAAAGTGTAGAAAACTATTGACAGATATGTAAAAGGAAATACGTAATATATTTCACGTTGACATTAAAACGCCATACCGCACAGGGCTATGAAATTTTACGATACGCGGTGGTGTAATATTCACCACAACTGTGGATTTTTTTTTCCTCTAGTGTTTTAGTTTTAAGTCCTTATCTTAAGTAACACTTTTATCAACTATATTTTACTATCAACTAAAGTTACCTATCATCCCCCCACAGGATTATATTTTATAATATAAAATATTAATACAAAAATATACATATTTTGGGACCTGCTTCTGGAAAAGTTAATAAGAATCATTTTAAAAGTGTCTCGGGTCAATTATGGTATTAAAAAAAAAAAAAAAAAAAAAAAATCCTCGGTGCTCTACATTGAGTTTTAGCATGTTTATATAGCCGCCTTCGGATTAGGGTTCTATAGTCTTTTGTAACAATATATTATGTTGTATCATGCTCATACATGCACTAAAAAATGCACTATATAAATATGCAGCGATAGTATAGTAGATGGACATTAACAAAAACATTAATTCTTTGTCAATAAAAAATGTATCGATCATTTTGCTGGGGACTGGCCGGGCAATCGTCGTAAAAATATATAGACTGTGGCTGAAAAATGTTACACATTATATTATATAATATATTTAATTGAAAATTAAAAAAATATATGGGTTTACGTTGTTTCTCATCTATGGGGTATAGTAATTAAATAACACAAAATTATAATTATATAGCAAAACATATAATAATAATGATAAATTATTATAATTTTGCATGATATGTGATGAATTTCTGACAGATGACAGTATAATATACTGCCGATGAATGTCAGGAAAAATTTGTGTGTTATATCTGCATTCTGCAACTTGCTGTTCATAAATTTCATAAACATATCACGCACAAAGAAAATTAATATTTTAATAAAGCCCTCTATGCTTTCTGTGATTTTTGCGCATCCTCAGTAGCAAAAACACCGGCAGGCAAGTAGGATAGCTAGGGGGAAAAAAAGCATGCAAAGTTTTTTGTTACGCCCACTTTTTTTGTATATCTGGTACTTGCCTTGCAAAGTTGGCTCATAGAACTCTCCAGGAGACATGATCCCTGCAGGTATCGGTTTATTTCTAATGAGGCACTTGATAGCCACTCTCCAGCGTTGAGCTTCCCTCATATTATCTTCATAGCCATCAAATGATCGAAATCTTAATGTAATTGTCATTCTTTCCCTTTTTAATCCAGATTTAACACGACTTTTCTTTAAAATATATGAATAAATATAAAGATAAACACTTGAATCATTTTCATCTTGATCTGCTGAATTTTCTTCCACTACAGAAAGTCCATTTTTTTTACCACTACTAATTTTCGGACGACAGACACATGATTCTGATTTTCTTCGACGTCGTCTCATACATCGACAACCAACAATATCATCCAATAATATAGTTTCAGTTTTAGAATTTCCATTACTTTCCTTCTGAAGACTTAATCCTTTTTCTGTTAATTTTACTCGATAAACAGTTTTTTTCTTGTTAAAAATATAAAATGTTTCTTCTAGGACGGCACTACCTCTTGTATCACTCATGCTTGCACTTGCACCTCTAACCAGTGCGAAGCTCAAACATAAACAAAAAATCTACTCCAACGTAATGCACTAACTGACAGATTGAAAATTTTCGTCCCAGTGCTGCTGTCTGAAGCGGTGTCTCTCTGGTGGTGCAGCGGTCGCGACTGTGCGGTGTGTTTATGTTATTACCTCTTCTCTACTCACGACCTTGCAGCAAGTTTTCATCCTCGCCGGCTGGCTCAATGTGTTCTTCAATAAGTTTACTTAAGCACCGTCAGAGGTCATAAGCAAACATAAATGCTTTTTTTTTATTATTATTTTTTTGACGAGGGAAATTTCAATTCATGCGTAAACACTTCACGATTTTTCTTCAAATTTATTAATTTCATTTATAAATAATATTTTAGCACCTATACTGGGCCTCCTGTTATAGTTTATAGCAAAATTAATAGTTGAATTTAATCGGATTAGGTCATGGGAAATAATAAAAAAATAAAATTAATTTTTACAAAATCAAATTTAAAATTACTGCTACTGAAGAGCCTGCTGAAGTACAATTGTCTTATTTGATTGTAGGAGAAAGAAATGAATAAATATTTAAAATGTGTAAATTGCAATACACAATTGCTCAGTATATATTGCAGTTTCTTTAACATGGGGTAGAAAAAAAAATAATGATGCAAATATAAAATATATTATATATTTTTATTTCTTTTTGATAGGAACTTCAATCCCAACTTTAATAATACCATTGATGCAATACCTATACACAACATATTTGGCATATTGTATATTAATATAAGAATGCAAAATAAACAAGTATAATAAAATAGACGTATCACACAGTAAAAACAGTGGTATATAAAAATCAAAATTTCATAACATATATAGCATCAAAATATAATTTTGCTGTATTTTATCCATAAATCCACTTTTGATAGCTTAGGGCAACTTATACATATATTTTATATACATTCACAAAAACTACTATTGTAAAAAAATAAGGGCTTAAACGACTGAATATTGTGCCAAATTAGTATATTTGGTATATTCATTTAAAGCCATAGAGACCATATAAAACAACATGTGCTTTTTAATGAATAAACACGAAATGGGATCTTTAAAACTGATAAAAAAAATTTCCAGAATGTTAATGTAGCCCCACGAGAGCGTGAAAATACTGTTAAGTATGCAATTTGCGTGAAAAGTCATGTTTATGACGTCAGAAACATGCAACAATTAGTATGAAAATGTTGTGCGGGTTGCATAAATCGCATTTTCTGATCACTGCTACGGTGCTACAGTTGGGCTTAGAGACAAACTAATGTTATTTATGTAAATCCCATCAAGTGTTTTGTGATATAAATGCTTATGTTTTTCTCTGGTCTATTTCTTTAAGGGAGTAGGCAGTAGGGGACCGACGTCGGCCATTAGACTCAAACTTTTCTTGTCAAAAAAATCTGAAAATTTGCACAATGATACTTCAGCTTGAGACAATTTCAAATATATAAAAATTTTGGGGGGTCACCATGCAAATTAATTTTATATGATTTTTTGAAATTTTCAGCCCATAAGGCCCAATGTTAATTTCAATATATTTTTTCTTTTTTTTGGGACGGTCAAACATCATGACATTTTTATCACGGCTAGGTGTGACCCTTAGCTACACATTGACACCAAATTTAGACCCAAAACACTTCTAGTTTTTGAGATATAAGGTCGGTACCCTACTCCCTTAAACCTGTTAAACCCTGTACACCGAAACTATTTTTTTTTTTACCAAAATATACCAAATATAATATACCAATACACTAATTTGGCACAATATTTGGTATGTTAATGTTAATATACCATTTTTAAGCCTTTTTTTTATTTTTTATTATTATTATTTTTTTTTTTACAAGGGATAAAACACCATTTTTTGATATTATAACTATACGAGCACTTCTTCTGACAAGATCAATTCAGTGATAGGTCGTTTTAACACTTCCCTTGTGAGTGCTTCTCACTTATCAAAATAATTTATTCGTTTGTATCAAAACAAAAAGATTTTATTTTAATTATATATGTAACACTTTTATTAAATTATAGTTTCCACAAAAGAATAATTTAGCCTATAAATTTGAAGTACATTATTTTGGATCATGGTATCAAAGGACTATGACTAAATTACAAGGTCAGTGTTTGATCACAGCTTGTAGATTTGCAGGGAATGCATAGTCAGGCAGAACTTCTTGCATTAAGATGGGTAAACTGGTGTCAGTTTTAGTGGCTTCTTTAGCAAGAGGCTGGCGAATTTTTAATATACACAGCTCCATCAATGGTTGAGGTGTATCTGAATAAAAATACAAAAATGTTATTGTAGTTTATGTTAATACTTCTCTTATTAATTTTACTAATAATTTAGTTAGCTAGAGAAAGATATACAAGGCAAGACAGGCTTCTTGGCAATACAATAGGAAGAATACTGAATATTGGAATATATTTCAAATACGTTGACATATTTTCTTTGTAAAATATTAGTTTAGAAAAAAAATTGACACTTTAAAAGCAATAATTAGGAAAATAAATCATCCCAGTTAGGGTGATAATTTAATTTAAAAGAAAATGATAGAGGAAACCAGCAAGGGCATACCATAGTGAGAATTCTATAGTTCAGTGAAAATCTTGTGCACAAGTGAGTCTGCAAGGCACACACACACATTCTCAGTTTTCTCTTGGACTTTAGTACCAAAAGCTAAATAATTTGTTGTTATCATTATTTTATCTCTGTGCTAGCATGATTTTCACTAAACTATGGGACTCTCTTCACTATGGTAAGGCCCGTGTTGTTTTCTTTTAAATGATCAATGATACTATCAAGGATATTATGAGACAATAATTTCTGACCCAAATATATGACAAGGGTATATTATGTACTAGCAGCTAATTATAAACATGCATTTTTACTTACTGAGAAATTCCATGCATGAGATCCAGAGATGTTGAAATGTTGGAGGGACTTCATGGCGTCGCACGATACTCTCAAAACTACTGACGTGAAACTTAACTCTTTGGAAGAGATCTGTTCCATGTGGAATTTTTGAATATTTGAGGAAGATTGGAACCCAAAATCCAAAATCTGCTAACGTTGGTGCTGGATGGAAGGCAAACAGTGCTAGAGGAGGTGCCCACCAATGAGATACTAAGATGTCAATGCATTCATTATATTTGAATAAGAATGCTAGAAGTAATACATCAGGAAGATAATACTCAGTCTTTAAGTTTGACAACACTGAACAATTAAACCTACTTTCAAAAACAGTTGCTGTAACTTCTTGTATTATTAAACTATTTGATTCCACGTTAACTCCAAAATCTATAAGTTTCTTACACAAATTTAACCGCACTTCTTTTTTAACAGATGTTTTGCCTTGCAACACTAAGAATAACATTGTTAATGATGTTATACAATTTTCTGGAGTTTTAGAAGGTAATAGTTTACTATCAATCATCATTATCACATATTCTTCAAGTCTTTTTTCAGATCTGAATGTTTCTAAATTTTCTGAAGCTCTGAGTATCCCATATGTGAATGGGTCAACTTCTTCGGGGCAATGAAATGTTAAGACATGATCTACACTAAACTGAGATGGTGTTACCATACAAGGTACAAGTAAGCTATGTACTCCCTCATTTGAAGTACAGATTTTTGACAATAACTGTGAGATACATTTTAAATGTATTTTCCATAAACTTTCAGACCAACAACTATCAAATACATATGAAAAATTGAATATAATTTTAAATAAACATATGTAAATATCTTTTATATGTTGAGGCATTGTACTATCTCTCATTTGTGGTAGATTGATAATAGCAGAGAACAATTCAAACCATTCATCAAAATGTATATTTGTTTTTAATAGGCGCTCACATATTTTTAATAAAATGCAATATGTGATAGGATTAAAATTTTGACATGGATCTGCACCTTTTTCTAATAATAATTTAATAATATTGATTGCATTATCATAGTTAAGATTTACACATGACAAAGCAGAGTTTCCAGCATTATCAACTATACTTACATCAGCACCAAGTTCTAATAATTCTTTAACTGCTTTGTGTTCTTCAATAAAGAATATCAATAATGTTTGTCCGTATTTATCTTTTGTATTAACATCATAACTTGGTATTCTTTTTAATAATTTAGAAACTAATGAATACTCCCTCAGTTCATCTTTGGCTACATGAATTATATCTCTATTTTCTTCTATTTTAGCACCATTATCAATCAAGTATTCAATAATATCACAAGTATCCTCATCGCAACGAGATACTACATGATGTAATGGAGACCAACCCTTTTTATCTTTACAATTGATTTCTGATGGATCATGATTTATAATTAATTCAGCTTCAGTTATAGAATTTACATAAGATAAAGCATGATTATCAGTTTGACATGATCGTAATTTAGAACCATTCTTAAGTAATATTTTTACCATTTGTTCCGACCAATTTGAATATGAATTAATATTTAGTCTACGTTCCTTTTTGGATATTTCATTGTTAGCTTCACTAAATAATATATTTTGCAATACATTTCGCCCTTCACTATCTTCTGCATTAATATTTGCCCCACTTTCAAGTAATAGCTCAACACTTTGTAGCGCATTCTTGACGTTTGAACTTTTATGAAGTACAGCTTTTTTGTTTACTTCATCTTTCCATGGGTGTTGTAGACAAACCACTGTAACAATGAATGTACAAATTTAAATTAGTAAATTAATAGAATAATGGGGGGAGGGGGGACTTAATAAATTATAGGGAATCGGAGATATTAAGCGGTAGGCTGTAAGATACAGAACATAATTTCAACCCAACTGGGTAAACTGGGTTAATGTAGGCCTAAGCCAACATTAAAAGTATCCCTAACATAAAGCATACCCGTATTGCCAGGAGGTAGAATTGGGTTTGACTTTACTAACGGGATATTAAGGGGAAAATATGGGTTGTTTGATAAGCACAATGTCAGATTAAATTATCTTACGAGAACAAAATTCCGGCATGTCTAAGGTCACTTTTACCACTGCTTAATTGTTACATGCTGTAGATACATTTTGAATTTCAGTATTAATTTCTAAGTATGTCACATAAAACTGTATCTTGCAATATCTCTTATGAATTTAATTTCAGCCTAGATTTGAAATTACACTTGGTATAATACACTACTTGCTGTTCCTCTAACACAGCTTTAAGCTCACCATCTTCTGTTTCCCAAATTTCTCTAATATATCTATGTATTTTTTTTTCTATCATAGGCCTATATATTTTAATAAGTTAATTTGTAAGATTATATTATTTTAAATATTGTAAAACATATGAGTATGAGTTCCAAAACCCGCTTCTTATATTTTTAATGAAGGTGAGTTTCTTATACTGTAACTATCAGGTAAGATATCACCTTTGTTGAAAATGGAAAAAGCAGGTTTATTATACCCAGAATAAGTCAGAATAGAAATGCTATATTAACATTAACACATAAATGATAAAAATATCATTGTATTTGAAACATTGTATTTACTGTATCTGTATGACCCTATTGTTCTGCAATATATCCAATCTGGCTTATTGTTTTTAATCAACAAACATTAAAAACATGACCTATGTACTGTATACAACAACAAAACTTAGCTGATCCAAAAGTTTATCTCCGTAATTTTTTTTTGTGGGGGGGGGGGGGGGGGGGGGTCTTGTTAATAATTTACATATTTTTTGAATAAAAGTGAATGGTACAGTAAAAAGAAGTGCTTTATAATAAAAACGTCGTACGCATATATACACAGAGTGCTTTACTTATACTTACAATTCATCAATGGAGTGAAATTATCTGCTGAATGAGTTACATTAACACTCTCTGGATTAGCTTCTAATAACAATTTAATGGCCTCGTAATATATATTTAAGCGGCAAGCCATCATGATAGGAGTTTCTGGAGTAAATCCCTTGTGACACACGTCTGTCAATTGTGGTGCCTTAGAGAGGATGTATTGTAGAGTATCTTTGATCTTATTGAAGGATCCGTCACAATAACAGTCTTCTAGAACCCTGAAATAAGACACACACCACAGGAACTGATAAAAAAATCATTGTAATAGTACCTGCATAATATAATTTGTGGCTAGGATGTACAATTATATAAGTACCTAATATATAGCAATATAATGTATGTATGTACTATTATAATTTTTGTATGAAAAGCTTGTACAAACAAGACACGCATACATATTTTGCTGTATTTAAGATATTAAAATCCACGTTATTTGGACTGTTAAACATAAGTGATCGTCATACATAAGACAAAACAAGCAGTCTGAATCCTTAATGATTTGGATTGTATGTATGCATTTGTATGATACAATATAATATGTATTTTACAAAACTGCATGTACATGTGTATGTATGCCAGGTATTTATATCAGTTTGGTAAATAAAAGTAAATAATAATAATAATAACCAAACTTACTTATGCAAATAGGTTATCTGCTTTTCTCCATCTCTATCAATCAATAAATTAATCTGATCGGAGTATTTGATAATTTCATTCAAATTTCCATTTCTGACGAGCTCAAATGCAAAGTTCTTGTCAATGCGATTAAGTTGTTGAGATGAGTTTGAGAGAAGTACCTGAAAAAAATATACAATATGCGGTTATACATGTATGTATAAATTAGAATTTTAAAGCTCTTTTCATGCTATGTACCGGTATATATAATAAGTACATACATATTTTTGATATGTATGCTATGCTTACCTCAGACTCAGATTCAAGTTTTCGTTTTCGATCCATCATTTATCAGTGTTTATGGGATGACTAGGAAATATATGAACTCTGAGGATGGATTCACTTTGCTCTGTTAGGACTCTGACTTTACTTAAATAGTTTTTTTTTTTACTTAACTGCCAAACAATCGTTGCCAAACAGCAGCCGGCAGCTGTTGGCTGTACTGTGTTTGTTTACCTTTTCTACACAGCTCCTAGTGGTACATTGAAGAACTATAGTAAATTTGCGCAAGTATTTAAAAAGAAAATTTTGTTGGTTGGTACAAATTCAACGTAATTATCCTCATACAACTTCTGACTCTTGCTCTTTTGTATAAATCTGCCCATGTATAGTCACGCTTTTACTAGCACCACCCAAGATGTATTTATTAGAGGAGATAATATGAATTCTCATTTTGGTTGCGCTTTACGTATGTGGAGTAATTCTGAGACATGGCTGCCATCAATTTGGCCATGGTCCGTGCACAGTAGCTTATACAGTAAGTTATCTCCTATACTGAGAATGTCAATCGAATGCGCGCCACAATTGCACCTGGAGGAGACCACAGAACTAGACGCGTAATGTTACTTCAAATAACTGCGTCTAGTTCCGTGGCTTCCTTTCTAGTTGCGCATTCGATCTGACATTTTCAGTATAGGAGACAACTTACTATATAAGCTACTGTGTGGTCCATGGTGAGGTGCATTTTGGTCAAAACAATTGTAACATTTATCTCTAGCAAAGTGATAACCTCTAACAACTTATATAGGGGCAAAAGCTCATCAAATTTATGTGGCCACCATGTAACTTGGATGTAACTGTTTAACTACTGCTTCACAATTCACAAAAGGTTCAAGATCTTTTGGTAATACATACAGCAAGTGTTCTGAGTGTTTACGTCATGTGTATTTTATTAATTTTTGACCTTCAGAATAATAATAAAAAAAAATAAAAAAAATTCAAATAGCTAATACCAGAACACAAGTTTGCTGAAGGCATCTAGAACACCTTGAATAAAAAAAATAAAAATGTCTAATATCCTAACATACCTAAATATCAACTTTGATATGGCTGGAGTCATTCATTTCTAATTTATTTTCCTTTCAAAAAAAGGCGGATGCACACTCTGACGTCACAGCTTGCTTGTTTTATGTAGCGTGGACCAGGCGAGCTGGACGTCAGAGTCCAGGTGTGTTAGGAAATTAGAAAAACAAAATTCTTCAAGGTGGTTTATGCCTTTAAGAAGAGAAATTCAACTTGTGACTAAAAAAATAAGCCCAGAGTTGGAAGACGTGTAAGAAAAATGGGTACAATCTGTATAAAAACGATGAAGATCACATAATTTTTTTGTACGCACTGCATATCATTAGATAGGTTGCATCCAGTTTTAGAAGTGTTAAAAATTGAGCTCTCACTATACTAGCTAGCAAAATATTTTTTACGCAAGAAATTTAATACAGTGGAAAGTTGGGACATCCGCCCCCCAATGATTGCAATGCTCTACTGGATTTTTGTATTTGATGATTCTCTTCAGAAGTGACAAGTAGGTGGGAAAGGCACTAACCTATGCGTAAGCAAACTATTATGTTCATAGATCTACTATTTATTTTTTTATTAATTTATTCATGATACACAAAATAAAACTTTTGCATTATGTATATAGGTTAGGATATTTTATAGATAACAAAATTAAGATTATGTTAACATACCAGTCTTGCAGTATTTCACTATGCAATTAACACAAGATACTCATATGATCTAGTGCAGGACAACAGGTCTCAGCAATGGAGGCAACGCCTCGTGTAATAACTTGGGCAGACTGATGGTAGAATGAGATGCTCTCTCAGCAAAGCTGCCACGTACTGCATACTTGCATAGCTCCTGAAGACTGAGTGGACTACCTAGAGGTCACAAAAGATAATAAAATATATTACTAATTAGACTATCATCAATATTAATTGTTTTAAAAAGTAAAAACCATTTAGGTTTGAATATATCATCAAAGGAAAGGACAGGAACACCAATAAGCGCCTTACTATGATGAGGTCTGAACATCTTCATGGAACAGTGCCATCAAGATCCTCACCTGGTTATGGACCTCACCTGGGTAAGGCACTTATCGGTTTCCTCATCAAAATATATTGGTCAGTTTTATTACACTACATTATGCAGTCTTAGATTTTGCATTAAAAAAAAAAAAAAAAATTTTAAGCATATACAAAAATAAAGCAAAAAGTCTTAACAAAGTAATCAAAGAGAGATCTAATACCAACGGATTATAAGTCTAATCTAATAATACAAGTCCACATAAATCAAAATTTTGCACGGCGACTAACTACTCCATAATATTAAATAGCTGCGCGTTTCCCTTGACCCAAAAAAGTAACAATATAAAAAGGAGGGGGAAAAAAAAAAAAAAACTAGTCACAAGTTTTTGATCAGCTATGATCAAGGCACCATTACTTCATTGCTTTACCCTTTTTCGTAAATTTTATAGTCTCATTAAAACCCTATTTAACTTCCTAAATATTTTTAAAACTTACTTGTTAGTTGTTTAAATGCCTGGTAATGGACACTGAAGTTCTCCTCATATGGAGTTTTAGCTGCTAAATCATTCCACAGGACAAAAAGTGATAGAGCTATCTTAAACATCTCAGTTCCATGAGGAATTCCACCATAGTTGGAGAGAAATGGCATCAATGGTAAAAATACGTCTTCATGAACTAATGCCAATGTTTCATTTAATTCTTCAGGATCACGTACCTCCACATTTTGTAACTTTGAATGAAAAATTAATAATAACAAGGGTGGTCCCCACCAATAAGGTAATAACACTGTCAATACTTCTTGATTTGTATCTAAGGCAAGTACAACAGAATCAGGGAGATATAATTTGATTTTATACGAATGTAATTCACTTCCATAATGAATTTGAAAATATTGTGTAGCAGTTGATAGTGCCATTGATTCCACATTAACACTTTTTTCAATTAATTTATCCACAATATATTTTCTTGCAAATGAATATAAAGGAGACTCTTCTTCAGGGTAAGCCAACAAAGCTGTCAATGCTGTAGGTTGATTATCAGGACATTTATCAACTGAAAAACCTACTTTGAACATCAAGTTTATAAATTCATCTACTCTAGAATGTGATCTTGCTTTGAATGATTCTTGACTAATATGAGCTAACATAAAAGCAACTAAATCTACTTTAATATCAATTTCTTGAAATTTTCTATACTTTGGTAGAAATTCAATAATAGTATGAACGTTTTTATTATTATTAACAGTAATTAGAACTAGTGCTTTTTTAACTACTGATTCTAATTCTTCTCCTACATAAAAATACCAATACATATCTTTAAGAAGTTGAATATATGTATCAGATATTGGCTTATCTTTTAATGACGTAAGATTTAATATGAAATCAAATAAATCCAACCATTTATCATTTTCATTTGTAAATTCTGTAGAATCCAAATCTGAATCATAACTATTTGAATTTGTATGTATTGCAAGTTGAAAAACTTTGGTAATTATATTACAAGGATTGTTAGAATTAGAGAATGAGGATCCAACAACTATTTTAGCTAATGGATCTGCACCAGATTCAATAAGACATTTAATTGCATCGGGATCTTCATTTTCTGTTGCAAAATACAATGCACTTCTACCACAATTATCAACTATATTAGGATCAGCACCATAACTTAATAGCTTATTTACATTATAATAACTTTTCCCATATTTTAATAATAGTGTTACCCCCTCTTCATATTTAGTATTGATATTAAATCTTGTAAATTTGTTCATAAGTAATTCTATGATTGTAAAATTGCATCCTGATTCTACTGCTACCTGAATGATTTGTATTTCAGTTTCAATATCACTAGCACAAGTACACTGCACTAAGCGTTTGATGATCGGAGCACATAAGTTTTTCTTACATGCTAAACTGATAGGGGTTTCTCCAATTAAATTTTTAACTTCTGTTAATTGTGGGGCTTCGGAGAGTAGGAAGTTAATTAAGTTCAAAATCAAATATCCGTTGTCACCTTCAGCTTTGGAGAGAGCCCTATAAAATATTATTTAAATTGTTAGGAAATTATTTTGAAAGATTTCAGAGGACGTTTTTAAATAATAATTCAAGGTAATCACAATCACCATGGCAATAATTTTTAATTAATTTTGTTGTTGTATTTATAATTATTTTACTAAATTCAAAGAAATAGGATAGTGAAAAAGTTAATTATTGCTCAGCTATAATGTGGAAAAATACACGTAGCCATAACGTGAACCATAGAATAAAGAAATAATTATTATTAGCTGTGCAGTAAAATGGAATTTTTTACTCTCCTTTTCTTTGAATTTATTATCAAACTGTTATGTCCCCCCCCCCCCCCCCCAATTATGTATTTACAATTTTTATAATAAATTATATTGAAAGCTTTTTTAGTATTTATGTGTTAATTATTATCTCACCTATGTAAATATGTCCCTCCATTGATATCTCTATCCTTCAGTAAATCAACTTTGCTGAGATGCTTCTTGAATTCTCCCACATCTCCTTCTTCTGCCAATGTGAACATTGTTTCTTGTGCGACATTCTGCCCACTTGTAGCCATGGCTTTAAGTACCTGATGGTTTACAATAAGTGTCAGTTTTGTAGGAAATTTTTATGAGAATTTTTAATGTATGCATACAGCAATTTCTACATTATTTGAGGAATATACAAATAAAAAATATAGAAGTTAACAAATAGACAGAAGAACATAAAATAGAAAAGAAAAGGGAAATTGATCATACAAGGTGTCATTGTTAAAATAATAACATAATAAGTAAGTAGAGAGGGCTATCATTTTCAAAGTGTTTATATCAATGTTGTTGCGAGCAATATGTGTAACTCGTTTTTTGTCAGGCAAATCAAAATGTCTATCTTGTTATTTATCACGTGTAGCAATATGTGTATCTCGTTTTTTGTCAAGCTAAGCAAAATGTGTAAGTCGTTTCTGAATGTTATGTAGATGGTGCTTGACTTACACATATTGCTTTGTGTGACAAAAAACGAGATACACATATTGCTACGTGCGACAAAAAATGAAATAGACATTTTGCTTTGCCTGACAAAAAACGAGTTACACATTTTGCTCGCTACAACATCGATATGTGTTATGAAATTAGCTTGCATAAAATGTATAAATAATAAAAAAATAATAATAAAAAGGCACTGTGGCAGTGGAGTGACTATATAGTTTTAAAAATGCAATTTAAAAACTTTAAGGTATAAATTAATTTACAAAATTTATCAAAGATAATCAGATACATGGAACATAGCTTAATTTTGATTTCTTTCTTTACACATACATCCCAAAATGTGCATGATCTAATTTTAGACTAAACTATTTTGCTCTTGATACAACATAGTCGCAGTATAACAAACAGTATTGATATCAATATACTTACAATACCAGGCTATTTATATACTATTGTCTTTCAAAACTCTATAGTTGAGTGATAATAATGCATACAATTTATAAGACCAAAATTCAATAAAATTTCAGTTAACATGTGGCTCTGTTTACAAAATCTTAAATGAACTTTTTGCCTCTGGTGGCAGAAAAAGTAAGCACGATATGAAGCACTGAAATTCAAAATTAAACTGAGATGAAGTATTTAAATTGCAAAAAAAATGTCAACCAACTCATTGTAAAGGGAGTGATTTGAACTATTCAAAAACATGTAGTTGATTGTTTAGAGACGCCCTGATAAGAAATATTATAAAACACTCAATGATAAGTAGCACATATGCAAGAGACTATATCATACGTCAAAATAAGAGTACTGTTTGTCTTTATTCACTATGATTAGAAGACTTGTAACAATGAATGCATTGATTGGGAGGTGCATGATTGATGTGATTGCACCGACCAGCCTGTCTAGAGTTTCCACGGTTTCTCTAGGCTGTTATGGCAAATGTGTATTTAAGCCGTGGCCTGTCCGTGTGTGCTGTTTCCATTGATTGGAAATTCCTTACCTGTCGATAAGACAATGTCCTGACTAGGACTGGGATTGGTGTAGCTCGATAACACGATATGGCAAGCAAAGCCTTTTTAAGTCCCATGTCGTGTTTACATTGCGCTTTTTCTAATTGGAATTGTTCAGTGAGCTCCATAGGAATGCCCAAATAATTCACAATTCCAATTAGCAAGATAGAAATTTTATTTCAGGGCAGAACATAACAGGAGCAAGGAAACAGAAAGAAATGTGATTTTTACCAACTGATGTTCATAACGAAAGCAAGTTCAAATTTTAAAATAATTTGCTTTACTGATAAAGGTATTAGTATAAACTTAAAAAAACATTGAAGTGGGTGCATGATTATTTTACTTTTATGACTTCAATATTTTCACTTACGATCAAGAAATTGATATCATTAACTCACACAGACAGCTTGAGCATGATACTTACATGCGAGGTCTAACGTTGGTTTAACACACTAGTGGGTGACTAGTGCTTGACAACAGGTCTCAGCAATGGAGGCAACACTTGGTGCAACAATTTAGGCAGACTGGTGTCAGAATGCGATGCTCTCACTGCCAAGCTCTGGCGAACAACATATTTACATAAATCTTGCAGACTGAGTGGACTGGCTGAAATCAAAGCAAACAATTTAAACTTTATTTTACGATGAAAAAGAAATAGTGAAAAATTACTTGCAAAGTTGAAAGAAAGAAAAAAATGTAGAGCAAAATGAAAAGTTCTGCATTTTTAAACTATGCCTATAAATACCTAGCTACAAACAAAATATCACTTTTTGGGAATTAATTATAATAATATAATCATGTTTTTATGCAGGGGTAGGGGGTGAAAGTTCAAAAAAGCACGCTTACTTAACAATTCTTGATAATTCTGCCAATGGACTCTAAACTCTGAAGTACATTTCTCCTCAGCTTCCTTACTTGCAGCCTCCAAGTTTTTCATCAAAAGATGAAATATTTTTGTATCATGAGGAATACCACCATAAGGCAAGAGAATTGGAAACCAGAATTCCAAATCATCCAGCCACGGAGTTGGTTTAAAAATCAAGAGAGCTAATGGTGGAGCCCACCAATGTGACAGTAAAATTTTGATAGCATGAAATTTTCGATTTAGAAATGCAACTAATAATGCATCAGGCAATAATAGACTGCATTTTAGAGAATTTAAATCCTCAACTAAGCTGTCTTCCCAAACATAAATTACACTGGATTCAACATTAACACCTTCATCTATCAATTTATTAAGTAATGTGTACTCAACATCTGCTTTAATCTTTTTTGATAGCAGTAAAACTGTTAGTGGTGTAATACAATCATTATTAATTTTTGGATTAAAAAAATTTACAGCAAATAAAATACAAAGAAAACTTTGTAAATCTTCTTCAATTAAATCATCCCTTTGATCTAGTAAGCCTACAAATTTTGCAATTGCAAAACCAAAAGGTTCAAATATTGGTTCTACTATTTCTACAATATCAATATCATTTAAATAAATATCAGTAATTATTAAGTTTTTTACGTTATGATTTGCTTCCAGCATAGCTGATAAAATTTGAGCTAAATTAGCTTCGTAACTATTCCAATTTTCACTATCGAAAAGAACATTAAATAAACTAAAATAGGTATTTTGTAGCACTAATGGTAAGGATGTATCTTTCATTTGTGGTAAATTAAGAAGAAATTTAAAAAGTTGAAACCATTCTTCAAATTTACAACCTTTACTTGCACATTCTTTGCAGATAGCAACTACTATATTGAGACTAACTTTAGAAAACTTCAATGGATCTGCTCTAGCTTGTAATAACATTTTGATTGCTTTTGTATCTTTACCTCTGGATGCTGCAAGTAATGCTGTGTTACCACAGTCATCAACTAATGTTGCATCTGCACCCATACTTAATAATTTACTAACTATAGTTATATTTCTACCATAAGATATGAGTAAAGTTTTTCCATGGGAATCTCTTGTATTAACATTATAATCCGGGTGTCTTTGTAATAATAACTTAATTACTGAAAATTCACAATTATATTCTTGAGCAAATGTTATGATATTTGTATCAGGTCCTATAACAGCTCCTTTGGCTATAAAATATTTAATAAGTTCTCCATTTTTAGCTCCATTCATAACAATCTGGCATCTTAATGGTGTACCTCTCAGTTCATCATTTTTATTGAGATCTGAAGCATCCTGGTTCAATAAAATGGAAGCTATTGATTTACATGATACTAAGCTTAGAGCATTCAAACCAGTGCTTGATCGATAATTAACATTGTGAAGTAATAAAAATTTAATTAAATTTTCATAATTATAATTCTTATTTACGTGGCTTTTCAAAACAAAATGTAAAGCATTTTCTCCGTGGCTGGATTCGAAATTTATATCTGCTCCATGATTAATTAAGAGCTCAGAAATTTTTATGTAATAATCTAAGTGGCAATCTCCTTTAGTGCATGACTTTATTCCATTCTGAAGAACTGAAACAATGATATAATTTGGTGTTTGGTAAAAGTAACACATCCATAGTTTTTTTTTTTTTTTTTTTTTTTTTTTAACAATACTTTAAAAGCAATTATATAAAGTTGGATGTAAAAGAAATTGAATTGGACTAGTTGATGAACCAACAAATAGCAACACATGTTACATGATTCTTTAGTTTTATTGAAATATTTAAAAATTTGTCGGCATTTTATTATTATCCTGCACTTTTAAAAATCAAGTACAAATAATAATGATAAAGTTATCATGTGTTGGGGTAAACGACAATAAGATACATATTTGACATCATTAAAAATATTATATGCTATGTAAATACATACACACAAACATGGAAATAAATAATTATAGGGCTCGCAATAATGACAGCAAATTAAACTTTAAAAAGTTGGCAAGTTGGTATATTATGTGAACGACTACATAGAGAAGTTATGGATACTTACCATTGAGCAGGGGAGTCATTTCTTTGTTATCAGACACATTGAGTGATGTAGGGCCTGACTGAGCTAGCAAAGAGATGACTGTGGGATGCCACTGATTCTTGCAAGCCAAACAAAGAGCTGTTTCTCCGTCCTGGTTCCTCTCTGTTGTCAACTGAGGGGCCTCAGCTAAGATATACTTCAGCATAGTCAAGTGTGGTTCAAACACAATGTTGCTATAGCTATAGCTCTTTGCTACTGCCCTGTTATAAAAGTATTAATAGAGAAATCAGTAAAAATATATTTTAAAGTACTGCAAATAAATTTAAATGCATAGTCTTTTTAGCTGGCAAAGTTTATATAAGCAACACACATTGACCTTTTCAGATTTTATGCTTGTTGAGATAAGAGCACCAATGAGGAAGACTACAAAATTTCAGGGGGTAATTTTATTGCATTTTCTAAATGATGACATTGTCTTGAATCGATTGATGTGTGTATTTTTTAATTTTTGAGCTCATTGAGTATTTTTATTTATTTATTTGTTAAGTCGCGGAATGACGTCACAGGCTGCAACTTTTTCCCATGCCAACAATCATAACTTGTAGCCTGTGACATCATTTTGCTACTTTATAAAATTAATTAAAAATGCTCAATGAACTCAAAAATTAGAAATTCACATATTTATCAATTCAGGACAATGTTCTCTTATTTATGAAATAAAATTAGCCCCCCCCCCCACTTTTTTTTTGTACTTATTTTTTTATGCATTAACAAAATGGGATGCAAAGAAACGAGTGGCTTAGCTATATATAGATAGCTTACAGTTAAATACAGTTTTGTAAATACCTGTGTAAATATGTTCCACCTTGAGCATCTCTGTCACTTGAGAAATTGATCTGCTTTAGAAATTTGTTGAATTTCTCCACGTTTCCAATCTCAGCAAGTAAGAAAAGATCTTCAATGATATCGGGTTCCCTCACATCATTGGCAGATAAAACTTCAGCTGGGTGCTCCATTTTTGCCTTAATAAGAGAAGTACTGTTAATCAACAATGATCTAAACTCTAATTGCTTTATTACTGTACTATATTTGCATAAAAAAATCAATTTGCAATAAGTACTAAGTAGCTGTAAAGGTGTTTTCACATATTCTGGTTTTAGTGTACACTGGTAACGATTTGCAAAACAAAATATTTTATTGTATTATCATTCATTTTGCTACCCTATGAACAGTATATTATAATACAAAAAGGATAAATATAAAAATAGGTCTAAAAACTTGCGCACAGGTATGTATATGTATACTGATTGCAATGTCCCTCATATGTCTTCCAACTCCCTATGCTAGCTCGTAGTCCAATAGAAACGACGATGCGCCAATAGTAGTGACATCTGGAACTACAAAGCTTCGTAAGCTTAACACTGTAGTTCAGGTGTCACATGTGATGGCGCTATAGTGTTGTGTGGACTACAAAAAGTGCTCTGAGTTGGACAGCATGTGAGGGACATGGTACTGATTGTGAGGGTAATTTCTATTCACTATACTCTCACATATGGAATACGCATGACGATTGATGGTGGTTCAGTTAGCAGAATAGGGGTATATAGTATAAATATATGATGAAAAACTTAAATAATAATAATAATACTGTTCATAAATAATGTCGATGCTTGCTTCGATCTGGCTCTAGAAAATTATAATACTATAACTGATTAATTAATCAGCATGCGTTGGGTGGTTACCCTGTGCCTGCTCCCAAGTGCATAGTACTTGCAGTGGCATAGTTCAGTATGGCAAAGGATACACATGAAGTGCAAAAAGATTTAATTTAATTTTAATTGCGGTCAAAGGATGTTCCATGCCTTATATAATCCTAAAAAAGTATTGCGGAATCAGGATGCCAAACGCCATTGCTGGATCCCAGACAGAGAGCAGTTGAGAGGCTAACAGGCCAGTTTTTATGCTGTTTGATTGAAGAGCTCAAACAGTTGCTGTTACTGAACTACGATTTTGTATCCATTTGCACAAAAGAAGAGGAATTATAGCTTTATC
Organism: Ecdyonurus torrentis; assembly: GCA_949318235.1. Classification (NCBI taxonomy): domain Eukaryota; kingdom Metazoa; phylum Arthropoda; class Insecta; order Ephemeroptera; family Heptageniidae; genus Ecdyonurus; species Ecdyonurus torrentis. Next base: position 9,510,408 of record OX439132.1, read on the forward strand.
AAGCTAAAAAGAACATGGGTATTGTGACAGTCCCATTATATATGACAGAATTGCCGGGTATGCAGTTTTAGCATATAAATACAACCGCACGGATATGTGCAGACAGTGCGCAAGGAGACCCGAGTGGGCTGCACTCGGTCTCCGGTAACATAACAAATGTAATTAAGTTTAATAAACCAAAACGTTACAGGGTAATAAAAGTGAGTTTGATTTTATATATTATTATACCATTACCCCGTTGTTCCTGTTGTGGTGGCTATAATGGCCTTTTTACAAAATATTGGTTGCAAATAAAAGAGAAGTTGTTTTGAAGAGATGAATAGAGGTATGTGTCATCAGTGTCATGTAGAAAAAGGATCTGCAGCCCGTGCATGGCACAGCTAACATTGATGGTGCTTAAATTGCTTATATAGTTTGTGAACACCTCCCTGTTTGTGCCCCATGAGTTACATGAGTACATATATAGTTTCCATAGTTTGGTGCTAAAATATTCTCACCTTTCCCTTTGGCTCAAGCAAGAGCTTGTGGTGTTATAAAAAGAAGAAAAGCAAGACATACATAACAACAAAACATATAATGCGATGCAGTATCTTGGACTCTTTTGAGTGCAAGCCCCCAGCCCCAATGCGCAAGGAAGCAAAAGTGCATGTAACAAGATGATATGTCACGTAAAAATCAAGCTTAATTATGTAGCATATCATCATCATTATATCTTACTTTATCATCATCTGCAATTTCGATTTAATTTTGGCAACGCGTTCATGTTTACAGTACAGTGCACCAGGTTTACACTGTCACACTGTTCACAAAAAATACATAAACAATAAAACATAAAATTTAAACATCAACATTCAACATCAAAGACTGATCAACGCAAGATACTACATACAAGATAAGGACACGCTCGACCAAATTGGGCCGCCGCGAAATTCAAAATGAGCCTCTAAGCCAATCAGCGCCCGAGTTGAACGTCACGTGATCAGTATTGACCAATCACAATGCCGCTAAAATTTACATGGGACCAGTTGGTGTCGCTATCTTGTATGTAGTATCTTGATCAACGATCTGTAATGTGCTGCCATCTAAAAAAAAAAGCTAAATAAAACAAATGACAATCAAAATCCGTACTGTTTTTGCGCGTAACCGCGTATGTACACAAGTTTGTTTATTACTGAATCTTTTTCATAAAATTTTGATTTATTACAGGGAATGACATCGATTAAAGCTATTATGAAGGAGCCTAGTAGTAAGTATATGTAGCACAAAGTCTCCATATGACGTACATTCAGCATTTGTATACTAATTTAATGAATAAGCTTCAAACAGTCAACATTTTTAGAGGGATTGATCCCGGCATATCTGTATGTATCATCATACATAATGCATAACGCCTGCAGTTTTATATTATTCTCTGCATACCTTATTTATTTCCAACGATACTTCATTTAGCTGGGTGTTTTTTGTTTTGTTTTTCTTCTTTTTTTACACTTAAACCTTTTGTTAACTTTATTTTTGTGCCCTATTAGAGCCTAAGAGAAATTTTCTTCAGGAGAATAAAGGTCGTTTGCGGAAAATTGAAGAGCAAAACAGGGAAAAAAAGAACAGCCTTCCAGACATTCCTTACAGAAATAGAAAGTATGACAACGTTAAACCCAAAGTAGTTACTACAAAACCAGGAGCAGACAGTAAGGTACTTATGTATATGTTTACATTCACCGTAAGAGCATGTTGTTCGTGGCTCATTTCACTGAAATTTAAAATTTGACCCCCCCCCCCCCCCCCAACACACACACACATAGGATCTGTGACTGCGTCAATATAGGCGAAAATAATTATTGAAGTCTACGTGGGCCTAATGGGAGTACATACAAGTTATCAGCAGGCCGCAGTTATAATCAATAGAAAAGATTTTGCCGTGTAATTTGTGGGAGGGGGGGGGGGGAAGGTTGAAAAAAATACTTATTTGCTGATAATTGCAGCCTACAAGTACAGTACCATACATACTTTTAAAATTTTGATTGATAATACCCGCAATTTTTTTTTTTTTTTTTTTTTTTTTTTTTGCATATTTATCTTAATTTTGTATTGTATATATACAAGTATCGCTGCAAAAGAAATCAGATTTGCCATACAACTTTTAGGCATATAATCACATTATCTTGAGGTGCAGACCATAATTTGTTAAAAAAAAAATAAAAAAAAAAAAAAGCTGGCAACACTTTGGCAAATGCAGTACTCAGTGGATTCTCAGTGATTTTAACATTTTTGATATGGAATTATGGTGCTGAATACATAAGATAGGGACTTAAACTGTAGTTGCCTCACCATTTCACTGCTAGTGTTTCAAAAAAAAAAAAAAAAAAACTATTTTTCAAATGAAATCGAGTAGATTTAAAAAATGTTTTATTGTTCTGAAAAAAGTTTAAATACTGTACTGTAATATATTTTTAATTTTAAAAAAGTTTCCCGCAAAAATTTGAATTTCCACATTTGCATGTACAAATGTAATCTTTAAAGTGGAATGACTTAAATATTTGATTGTGTTTTCACATGTTTGAGGTAGCTAAACTTTTAAGTAAAATTTCATATTTACCTTGTGTTAATATTGTAATTTACAACCATCTAGATTGCGAGATATCAGTTGGTCACCTACTCCCTTAAGTGATGCGTTGTCCTCATCTCTGTGCATATGAAATACTATTAAACAGTTATATGCACTGTTACTATCTATGGTAGCCTTCGTAGCCTGGATGAATTCTAGTAAAAAGATTAAATGTGCTGGGTATATAGGAGCATGAACCCACAATTGTAGATAATAATATATTTTACCATTTAAAATCTTGCTCTAAATATGCAATGTTATTCTTATGAGTATGAGAAAAAAATGTGCTGAATTTAAATGGTAAAATATGTTGTATGTGTACACCTCTGGACAAAAATGTCTGGATGGGATTGCGGCGGCTGATGTGTTTTCTCATAAAGATATCAATGTGCGGGTTGCCTATACAAATTGTTTGGAAATTTTTGTCCAGAGGTGTAAATCTTCTCGTTTTTCTCATTGGGTCCCAGGCTAATTTCTCAATCAACCTCATTCCAGTAAATTTGATTTCACTTGTTTTAAGCTACTGTATAGGCAAAAAATTATAAAACATAAACAGCTAATATGCCATTAGATGTAACAGATACCATTGTGAAAACCTGCTACTTTTATAGAGATTGCTTATTTATTATTACCGGTATATTATTATTTTTTACTTTGAAGTTCAAACTCTACTGTAGATGGACTGAACAAATACCGGTATAGTTATGTAATAATGTGTAAAGCAGTGCTATTAATCTCACATATTTTTTATATTATAGACTCACAAAGATATACATCGTTCAGAAGGTAATATATATTCATCTTGGGGTCCCACAAGTTCCAAATCATCAGCTAAAAGTCAATCAACATGTGATGAAGCTATACAGTGTAATGAAACCTCAATATTAGCATCAAGTTCATGTCGACATCAAAGCACACAGACTCTGGATAATATTGGTGAAACTGGTTATGGAGATGGCAAGATCATTGTTCCTTCCCAAAGAGCATGGACCAGTCAGAGTATAGAGTCTTTGCACTTGCGTGTTCCTCGAGATGGAAGTGGACTTGACGACATGTTTGCAAAGTCACAGTACACTCAGAGGACTCATTCTTCAGCAGAAGAGAGACTCTTACATCCTCATGATAATGTGGTATGTAGTACCTGTTAACTTCTGTCTTTTGTGTACAGGAGATATAAAATTTTTTAAAGTAAACTTTCTTGTGATATTCAGATTTTTTACCTTGATATCACATTGATATCATATGACATTGATGTATATAATAGGCCCCTATGTGACTTTATTTATTATTTCTTTTTGTGATATTTGTGGTGTATAATTTATTACAATTTTGTAATACAGTAGTTGTATAATGAAAAGTTCATTTTCTTTGTGTGTTTTATGCAGTCTGATCAAATTATGTGGCCAAGCAGAACAAATGAAAAGACAACAATAAAACATCGTGGAGATCCTCTCAAAGCTCCCTCTTCCTATCAAAAGGGTGTTGTTCCTAGGTAAATATATAACTGAAAGAATTCCTTAAAATATCCCTCCTAAAATGATACTATCCTTTTGCATTGTAAGCTGATAAAAAGTAAAGAAATTTATTAAAAATATATATTACGTATGAGGAAAACTCCAGCAAGATTCAATACATGATGTTAGAATAAAAATATGTACTGTATAATGTATAGGCCTATTATTATATCCCCCTGGATATGTCCTAAAGGCGTACTTGCATTAGAACACTTTTTCGCAATAGCCGTACTTGCGTTTAGTCAGATTCATGGCTGCACTCACTTCCGCCATAAACTTAACACATAAAACCTACTGTACTGCTGTACTGATTTAAAATGCAAATTTGCCTTTTGGCCACGACCAGGCTGATATGATGTTAACAAAATAATAGACAAAGAGTAGCTACATAGAAAGAGTAGAGCACATTTAATTGAAAAATAATCAAACTCGAAAATTCATATATACAATTTGGATATGGGATCAATTTTCTAGTGTAGATACATGCTTTTATTTTTTTATTTTGTTTATTTATTATTATTATCATTATTTTTGCTTTGCTTTGATTGCAACATGCTTATAAATGTTAATTTGCATGTAGGTATTTGCGTGAGCGCCAGGAAGACCAGTTGCGCGAGGCAGAAAGAGTTGTCCGCTGCACTCCAGACCCAAATTGCCCTCCTGGACACAGAAAACTTTCTGAGGAAGAAAGAATGGACAGTCTCTGTAAACTGAAATCAAGTAAGTCAGAATTATAAGTAAAAAGTATTTTATTTGTCTAAACTCTAAATTAAAAATACTTTGTCAACAATCTTACTTGCATTAAATTATTATATAATTTTGAAAGCTTCATGATGTACAAGCCTATATTGTCATGACGAATAAAGAAGCAACTGTTTTGAGGCCAACTTGAAGTGATTTTGTTGCTCACATCCGTTTCCTTTTCAACGTTCTACTCCTGCGCAGTAAGTTGAAACAGAAGCGGGTGTGAGTGATATCGCTTAAAGTTGGCCTCAAATACATTGCTTCTTTGCTAGTAAATACTAATCCATGTTTTTTTTAAATATGTGATTTTATTTATAACTGGGAGCTGGGAGTATACTGTATTTTGAGTTGCAAGATTAATTATACTATACCTAGCTTTGAATTACAGAAAACTAATGCATGTATATTTAATTTTGTTTTAGCACAAGACTCATTGCTTGTTCAGCTAAATAAACTGCCAGTACACTTAGTGACTTTGCGAGCTCAGAACCAAAGACATCAACTAGATGCTGAGTTAGACAAGATTGAGAAGCTCATCATTGCATTCTCTAAACCTAAAGTATTTGTTGAAATGTCAGAATAAGTTTTATACACATCCCATGTTAATTTACAAGTTACACTTTTTTTGTAAGTTTATCTTCTATTATTTTTTATTGTAAGTATTAAAGTGTTATAATTTTTCTTTTGAAAAATAGTTTGCAATGTTACTTAAAATGTAAAAGAAATTAAAGTAAACTGCTTAAAGGTGTAGGACACCTTGAACAGAAAACTTGTCTAATATTCTAACATACCTAATTTTGATGTGTCTGGAATCACTGATTTCTAATTTATTTTCCACTCACGAAATGGCAGATGCAGTTTTATGATGTCACATCTCACTGGTCCACGCTCGCAGAAACAAGCAAGCTATGATGTCATAAAACCTCATATGCCATTTCATGAATGGAAAATAAATTAGAAATCTATGACTGGCCAAATCAATGTTTATATTTAAGTATGTTAGGATATTAATTACGTTTAAAAAAATAATTAGAAAATAGTTGGTAGAGATTAGAGCACGTTGAATTGAAAATTAATAAAACGCGAAAATTCTCTAATTTAAATAGTAAATTGGGACTAGGGATGCAAATTATTCTAGCTTGCGCTATATAAAAATAGACGTTAAAGGGATGAGGGGTATAGTGTCAATGTAAAATACGATATACCTAACATCTCACGTTCTCACATTACATCAAAGGCACAACATTATAAAACAGCATCAGACTTACTCTTGGCCTTAGACCGGTTTTGTCCTTTACCTAGGACTCATCAGTAAGGCTCGGCAGAGAGCTCTGTACAGCTAGAGATGGCTCACACCACATCTGCTAACTGACTGAGCTGAGGAAGCAAGTGGCAGCCGCGTTTTTATACGCGATGCCCCCGCAGCTGCTCGCGCTGATTGGTTGAACAATCGCGCGCACAAACCCGGCTTGCTATTTAAAACCTCTCATCCTCACACTGTAATATAATATTGTGCACTAAGAGGGATGCAAGACTGGCTGCCAGCAAGCCACATGTGCCCTCCCTCACTTCCTAGAGTTCCCCAACTCCAGAAAGTTCGCGAGAGCAATGCGCCTGCCGGCCGCCTGTATCGTGATTAAGCTAGTTACATCGTTTAATCTATTGACACCGGGGTAGGAAAAGTAAAAAAGATGATAGAAATAGGAGAGATAGGATAAAAATATGCGCTTTGGCATATTTTGAATATTAGACAAGTTTTTTGTTCAAGGTGTTGTACGCCGTTAATGTTACAAAATAAAGTCGCTAGAAAATATCAAGTAATCTCACTCTATAAAAATTTATAAATAAATTTTATTCATTGTTGTGAGGTCACGAGCCACGATTGCCATTTAACCCCCGTAAGCTGCGACGCTAACTAACTAGTTAAACCGTAGTTAAGTTGTTATTTTGATTGTTGTAACAATTAAAAAAAGATAACTAAGGTTTAACTAGAGGTTGCAGCTTACAGCCCTGATAACTAAGGTTTAACTAGAGGTTGCAGCTTACAGCCCTAAGGGCTGTAAGCTGCAACCTCTAGTTAAACCTTAGTTATCTTTTTTTAATTGTTGCAACAATCAAAATAACAACTTAACTATAGTTTAACTAGTTAGTTAGCGTCGCAGCTTACGGGGGTTACTGCATGTTATTTGAGCGAGGTTTTCAACAGTTTTGGTGAGAGATTTATGTACTTACGTTAGTATTTTCTAGGGACTTTATTATGAAATACCCAGGCAAGGCTGTGGCAGTAGTCATCAAAGCACCCCAGTGTTACACACTTACATAGCTACATTTTGTGAATTGCAATTTCTTGCATGCCTTGCAATTAAAAAAAAAATGTAAGCTTTGACCACAGGCAAACAGTTAAATACTTCTTTTATATCTACTAATTTCATCTATAATATGGTATATTTTCAAAATTTCACACTGTAAAACAAAATATTAAGGCTGCTTTTCTGCCTTATCATAAAAAAGGAAAACATTTGCTCATAATTAATTCTTAAAATTTTTGAGGTTAACCTTTTTCATGTATGGTTTTTAAAGATGCATTCACTTTTTTTTCCCCTCAATTTTATGCAGCAAATTATTAAAAGGCATTGTTTTTAATGGGAACAATTAATTTGGTGTGCAAAGTTTTAACAAATAAATGAATATGTGAATGCACTATAAATATCATTATACATTTCCATCTGAATACACACACACACAGTATAATATATTATATTAGTGAATCAAAAAGGTGTATAATGTTTTGTAGGTTGCATCATCAAAGCAGCTACATACAGTATAACATTATCTTCAAGGAGAATGTAAGTACTGTTCCTTAATTTTAATTGCATAAAACCAACAAAATATACATGTATAGAATTTCAAGGAGTGTTGTATAGAATTGTAAAAATATTATACATTTTTATTGTACAACACAGTAATTATGAAACTGGGAAATTTACTTATCATACAGACAAAAGCAAATACAATTAAGTAGGATTATTTTCAGCTGCAAATTTGATTACTTTTAACTTAGAATTAACCCAGTATTATATGGGAAAAATACTCATAGTCATAATGCAAACGTAGGCCATCGAATAATGAAAGAAAGTTAAACATCAAATTGAAACAGCCCCATCTGCGTAATATTGTCATGATGCATTTTACGTTACGTTTTGTGGTATGCATTATCATAGGAGTGCAAAAAACTTATAAATAACTTTTACCTCTGGACACTGCAACTTCCCCCCTTATTATATAGAACAGAATTGTTAATTTATGATTACTGTGTAATATTGTCTGTAGTGAACTTAAAGCTATAATGCCTAGAATATAAACCAAGAATAACTTAGAAAATTTGGCACAAAAATTTTAATGGAAAATTGTCAACCTTTGTTGTAGAAGACATAATTCATCATAACAATTCAAAGATGCGTGATTGTTGAGTTGCCTAATTAAATAATAATAATAAATATTGAACTAGTATTTAGTGGAAATTAAGGAGAAAATTTAAAATTTTAGTGAGAAAAAGTCAGTATTGATATTACAGTAAATAAGAGTAAACCACAGTGACTGAAAAGGAGATCTCAAAAAATCCCTTGCAAAATTTGTAAAAAGGATTTGTTTGTAGATAAAGTGTTCTTTATCCTTTCCTTTACATTTTATATTCAACAGATGTAATAGTTCACTCTCCATAATTCATTATTATCAGATTTGTGTTAGTATGTTGAAATTTTCTGCAGATCCCATCTGATAAATACATTTTTTTTTTTTGATGAATTTCTTTGATTTGACGACTATTTCGATAACTAACTAAATGTATGAGGTGGTTTATAAGAAAATAAATTTTATAGGGTGTATGCATTCATGTTAAAAACAACGCCATGTTGGATAACTCAATAACATGGGTGGCATAGGAAAAAAATATCATTTTGCCAGTTTAAAACCACTATACAATATTTTTAAGAGCATTGATTTTATATATATGTTGAATTAGTATCCCAAGCATGTGAGAAAAATAACAATAACAAAAAAATTAACCTATTTCCCCAAAAAATTGCTATAATGAAGTTTTTCCTATGCTTAGCAATGTTATGCACTACTCCAGTATGGCTTCCAAGCGCAATAAATATGACGCCATCCGCATACACCCTATACAATGATCTAATTCCTTAAATTGAGATCATTTCTTGAGACATTGTCACTCTTTCCTTTTGTGCACAATATTGTACTCTAATAAGGTTACTATGGCTATCCTTAATTAAAAATAAAAAAAAGTAAATTATGTAAAAAAAAATGCATTGGGTAAATTATGTCTGTACAACAGCTAGGGTTACTCAATGCAGTGTGAAAATTTTAAACTTATATAAAAAAGGTATTTTTTATTTAATGTACGAAGTGCTATTTTTAGCACAAAATGATAATTAATACACAATTCTCTAAGTAAACAAAAAAGAGAGGAAACGTAGTTATAAGAAAATTTATATATATATATACATATTATGTTAATTTATAAACTATCCGTCCAATGAAGTCAATAAATAATTTTATGATACAAAATTATATAACATTACTTTGAAAATTATTTAGTATGTAAGCTATATAATGATACCATAATCTACTACACTGGTCACAGCATAACCTTACCACTGGGTGACTTCCTGTTTGCAGGTAAAAATAATTAAACTGCAAGGCTCTCCCCTTTTCAATGTAAACTCAGTGATGTAAGGTTATTGTGGGACCACTATATATCTACCATAAGTGAACCAGAAAGATGAGAAAGAATAGTTAACGATTTTTCAATAATGCCTATTATCTCTTGCTTTTTATGTATAAAAATGAACCTTACAGTAAAAATCAATAGTCTGCTTTGGTATAGAACGGTCTCAACTATTGAAAAAGAAGTTGAGATTTTCTAGAAGTTGATCTTACTAGATGGAGTCCTATATTTCATCAAGCACTTTAAATTTACATAACTTGATTTGATATATTATCAATCTGAATTATTATCAGTTATAAAAGTGAATAATCAATTCAATTTTATATTTTCAAATATTTGAACCTCTCCGTTCTTTGTTAACTTAAATTGTGTATAAAACACTAGATGGCATTATGTTGTTCAAAAAATTGTTTTCTGGTTTTTAGTTTTTTTCTCTCCTCTCCTGCACTGTAAAAAAACTGACATGTATAGCAAATTTAAAAGTTTGTTGGATAGGTCAGTTGTTTTCAAAATTGTCCTTGGACTTTGCTTCATTAGCAATTAAATTATAGTAATTAGCGAAAAAAAATTAGCCAACGACAACATAAAAAAAAATGACACAAAAGTTAACTAATCCAGGCTATTTGCAACATAAATAATTATCGCGGAAGAGGCGCATTTTTTTTTTTTTTTTTTTTTTTTTTCAATGTATATAATAATAATAGTATTTCAAAATATGAATTCAGTAAATATCTTTGAAAATGGTATCATACGTTTTTCAATTTAATTTTTCAGCACGAAATTAAATAGAAGGGGAAAAAAATATTTGTATGTGAGAAAAAAAAAAAAAAAAAGGGTCTATATGAGTAACTACGTTTGTGCTCCCTATATATTTTTATGAACCTGAACAAATTAGATTTTGGTTACATATATAGAAAAAAAATCAATTTGATGTTTTATCAATCGTGACCATTCAATTTCAATGTCCTCTCACATCATTGATTGAAATCACCATGCAAACTTTTCAATTTTATAATCCCCCCCCCCCCCCTTTATATACAATACTTCAAAAGTTTAAAATATATATATATATTTAATATATAATTCAATGCCTCACCCCATTTTTTTATACATGTATAACAACCCTGCTTGGTAACAAAATTACTAGTTTTTTAGTTACCATAGGATAAGAAAACGATCACATGATCACATCTAATTCCCTGATGTTTGCACAATACTGTTCTAAACAGTTGGAGAGGATAAAAAAAAGTTGATAAATAAAGTAGCGGGTGTCTGACTGTTTCTGTCAGTCATAGGGATCTGTCATTTTTCAAACACCCTTACAAGACCGAAGAGTGATCAATTCCCCACCCCAAATATACAACCCCCCTTTTCCTTTCCTCTTGTACATTTTGGTTGCTAAGCTGATGGTATATAAAGTAAAAAGGAGCCCCTGCTGACTATAAGTATATGTGCGCTTGCTTGGTTTATATGTATGCGCTCAGCGCTCATACACTTTCGATCGATCAAACCGGGCAAAAAGGGATGTGAAATAAACGCCCTGCCTGCCCTTGCCTGCTTTGCTGTACACCGTAAAAAAAAAAAAAAAAAAAAAAAAAAACGACTTTGGGAAATGATGGGCGGACCTGCGCACAGAGTGAAAAGTGACTATACGTGCCGAGCCCCTGGCAACTAGAACTCCCTCATGAAAAGCAAAACCCAGCATAGCAGCAGGGGTGACCTTGCTGTATGTTGGCCTAGGTTACGCATGGGGGAAGAAAGACAGAGAGAGAGAGAGAGAGAGAGAGTGAAGAGAGGAGAGAAATGAAAAAAGAAAGGAATATTATATAAAATATAAAAAGGGGATGGGTATATATTTTGGGCGTTGCCAGATTTCAACTTTTAATCATTAAATACCCCCCCCCCCCCTCCCAACCTTCAATCATACACTACTATATTTAAAAAAAAATCAGCCCTTTAGTATGTATAATAATATTTTATAATAAAAGAATTATGGTTTAAAAAAAATAGGGGTTTAAAAATTGTTGCCATGGTATGTATGGTCTTTGCTTTTACAGATTATATTTTCTGTTGCTAAGCAACTTGATAATTCTCTCTCTATATATTTTTTCTTGTTTATTTCCTCGTATCGTATTTCATCCAATATAATGGTGATCATATATATAGGGATGCTGTGTGTTATATGCTGGACCAAAGCTCTATATATTGCTCGCCCTTATTTATACTCGGGGTCGATATGGTTGCGCCACTTCATATATGAACTCTCCGCTTCGCAACAGCATTTTATATATTTATTTCGCCTCTTCATCTAATTTGTTATTATTTTCATCTCGGGATTTTCTCTCGATGAAGGTAAAAAAAAAAGGTTAAATTTGTATAATATTTCCAATGACCGTTTTTTTTTTTTTTTTTTTTTTTTTAATTTTTTTTTTAATATTTTTATGCGCTTTATATGCCTTTCTTGAAATTTTCTCATCATTTTCATAATATTGAATTACTATGTAATTATATTTAGTATAATTAAATAAAAAAGAAATAGACCGTCAGTAATATTTAGTTCAGCTGGAAGAAAAAGAGAGTTAAGGATGAAAGATCGTGCAGGTTTTATTTCCATTTTTTATTATCGCCTAGCTCTATTAAAATATTAAAAAAAGAAAATGTAAATGATCATATTTCATCATAGCTTCTATGTATAAGTTTACGTCTGTTCATATATTATTATTTTTCAAATCTGAAATATTATATTTTTTGAAATATAAAACGTTTGAGTTGTGATAAAAGAACTTTGTCGTCAGAATTGAAAGCTTTTTTATTTTTTTTTTTATATATATTTTTTTTTTGTGACATCCGAATTTTTCTAGTATTTATTATTATTCATCTTTTGTTCTACATATTTGTTTATTAATAGAACAAAAAGTGTGGTAAAGATTTTGTTTATAGAAATGATAATGATAGATAAGAGATTTCATAAAAGAAAATGTTTTTTTTTTCCATCCTGGGTATTGATAATAGTTTTCTGGGAAATTCTATTGCACTATCTCTTCTTATGCGATGATCATTAGATTAGATTTTGACTTCTATATAATACGTGAACAAGGCATTAGCTGTCTTATCATTTTTCATACGTCAATTATAAAAAGTAATTATTGCTTTTGATTTTCATCTCATGGTGAAATTGTAAGACATTTTAGTGTTCACAATTATCAGCTATAGTATACGATAATATGTTGACATTGATGCGGACACATACGTGAATTACAAAATAAATAAACCTTGCTCTTTTTTTATATGTACATACTACATCATATAAAACACGCATTTTTATAACCGCATTGCTATTAATAAAGTGTCATTTCAAATTTAAACTGCAAATTAAAGTGTTTTTTTTTTTTTTTTTTTTTTTTCCTTTACAAAAATATGTTTCAAATTTTCAAACTTTTATCTCTTAAAATTAATTTCGGAAATTTGAAATCAATTTTTAAGTCAAAATCAAATTTTAGAGGAAATTTTTATGCAGAAAGAAGCACTTAATTCTTGCTGCATGCAATGCATGCATGTTTGATGATAGATATAAAGATAACAATATTGTTATTTATTAACATAAAAAATAAGACTTTAATTATATATTATGTAATGTATATACACATGCACACACATATACATTATTTGATATGGAATGTTTTTAAAATGTTCGTATGAGCTTTAAAATTTGATAAAAAAATTTCATGCTATATAAGGTATATTGCATGGTATGAATAAACTTTTAGAGTTTATATAAAAACTTATGTAAAAAGAACAAAAGAATCATAAAATCAATAGTTTTTGTTTATATATTGGATTACATTGAAAAAAACGTGCTGTAGAAGATAGATCTCTAAATCTCTAAAACAAATTTTCTCAGCATGAACTGTGTTAGAAGATTGACAGAAAAGAGAGAGAGAATATCGTATAAATATCAGTGGAAATAAAATAAATCCTCTCAACGCAAGAGGACATATCACGAACATATCACTCTCTCACACAAAACAGAATTAAACCTATGTCATTATCACATTGCTAAAACATAAAGTTAAAAATTCCATATAATAATATAGTAAAATCGACTTTATATAATATTTAGATATATATATATATAAAATAAAAAAAACGCTCTGGTGACCTGATACTTAAGTATAAAAAAGACGGAAGATTTCAACGTCTTTTTCGTTTTAGTTCATCATTTTCAAAGAGAAAAAGCAATGGTATATAATAAAACATTACTCACAAAAGTTATAGAGAAAATATAAAAAAAATCATTAAAAATATTATTGGGAAAAAAGTTCAGATCTGAACATAAGGCGTCGAATTTTACGTCAAGGATAAAAAGGGGATTTTTTTTAACTCACCCTCTATAATTTTTTCTACGTCAGTGAATTTACTGTTAAAAATTATGCTTTAGAATTAAAATTTTTCACTAATGTACCATAAGTACAAAGGCACTGCATGTAAGAAATTTTAATCAGCAGTGTTATACAAGTTTTTTAACTCCCAAAGGGGAACGAGAGAGAGAAGCGAAGGATTATAAAAAAAGTTTTTACTTTATATTAAAATTCAAGGAAAAATGTATAATATCGACAAAATATATATTATAAAGTAACAAAAGGAGAGGAATCTTTTAAGAGCCTTAGTGTATTATTATTATTTCGATGATATCTCATATATTTTAAAATATTATAAATAAAATTTTGATTTGGCATCAACAACAACGCACGAAAAAAAATCACAATAGAAGAATTGAATGACAAATTTTGAAACAAAAGTTGTAATTGTATGAAGTTTCTCTATATAAAATTGAAAATTTTCAAATAAATTTAAATTGATTAAAATATAAAATTATTATTGATTGCGTATATAAAACGATAAGCCATCTGTCAAAAGATGCTGATGTATATTTTACATATTACATAACAGAGAGAGAGAGAGAGAGAGAGAGAGAGAGAGAGAGAGAGAGAGAGAGAGAGAGAGAGAGAGAGAGAGAGAGAGAGAGAGAGAGAGAGAGAGAGAAGTTAGATGGATAGGAAAAACACACGGAACATTTACTTTTGCTAAAGTAATTTATAAAATCCCTCCTCTGCTCGTATAATATGTATGTATATAGCATAGCAACAACTTTAGAGATCCATCTCGCATCTCATCCCCTCTCACTTTTCCTTATAATATTTTGCCACAGATATACAAAAGCTTCATTCATCACCCTATATGTGCAAGCGCATACAACCCTTGTGTTTGCACGCGCCAGTTATATGTTTTCTCTGCTCTAATATTTAGCTTTGTGAAACCCTTTTTCTATTCAATCTCAATTTAGATTTACAAACATACGTGTATATATATATACACTCACTATAGTACATATATCTGCTTTCTACACAACCCACAGATGATGCTCGTTGTGTAATATGAATATAGATTGTCATATTATTATACAAAAATTTAAATAATTTTTAACGCTTCAAAAATTAATTTAAAAATATAATATTTAAATTCTAGGCACGAAAAAAGAAAAACATAAATCAAAATTTTTAATGTTTATATATGTATACCTTTGACATGAGTTTTGTATCAGAACTATCTTAATTGCAAATAGAGCAGTATTTTTTTTTTTAGTTTCATTTCATTATATAACGCGTTCAGAAGTCTTTATATATTGACGAAAATAATTCATATAGATTTTTTATACAGTAGATATCACAATGTATTTAGAATCATTGATTATATACAATTAACATTGCACAACGCCAAAGATATATAAAAACATTTTGAATGTTTAGTATTAGGTTTTGTATTATAATATACTTTAGTTTAATTAATTTTGACTTTTATATATACACAAGGACTTTTTTGTACCATAAAGTACAAAGTATTTTATTATTCTAAATTTAATTTAGAACAACTTTATAATTATATATTCTTGGCATACATGAAAACTTAATTATAAATTTTAACTTTTACATAAAAATTTAGAGAAAAGTTCATTAACACAATAATGAAAATAAGTCGGAGTATATAACGTAAAACTATTCTATATATATCATCTTGAATGCCAAACTTAAAAGCATTTTTATATAAATTTCACCCTTAGTACAACATCGAATTAAAAAATAATATAGTTGTTGTAAATTTTATATATAAACATATTTCAAAGTACAGAGTTTTCCTTGCCCTAAATCCAAAATAGTATAATATGCAGTATGCAGTATATAAATATGGTTATATACGATGTATTTTTATTTTTTATAAACTGCCCATTTAATTTTACCATGATAGAAATTTTAAGTTCATTGCTATATAACTATATGCATAAAATTACTGCAGTTATCAAAAATATGCACGCATTTTACAGTTTTCATCTGCCATAAAAAGCCCAGGAATATTTTATATAGTTTGCATTATCCACAGATATTGTCCATTTCAAATGACAGGTTTTTGGTTATTTAAGAAAATATCGAACATCCTTCGCTTGCGCGTACTATATAATATGTTATGCAATTAAAAATTGACTTCAACTTTTACCGATAAAGTTTACAAGTGTTTTATCTAACATAAATATATTATGTTACAAATAGCTTGATAATTTATTTTATTAAAATAGAAAACAAATTACATTTGAAATTGTTGTGTTTTGCTCTTGAATTATAAACTATATATACGTTTTAACCTAAAAAATGTGAGAAATTGCATCTGCTAAACATCAAAACTTCACCATCACAAAATGAGGATGAAACTGACTAACTGCTGAAGTATAATATCCGCATTTTACCCTTGGTATAAAAATTTACTGTGTCGAGGACTTTTCATTTTAAAATCATGATTAAATATACGACGTGACTTTGATTTCATTTTTCAAAAACATTATAATGTTTAATTTCATATTTATACTCATGATGTATAATATACGTTACTCATATTTTATATTTTTAAGTGGACACTAACATTTTAGAGTTGTCTTAAATATTTTAATATGAAGCTTTCTAACGAAATGACGGTTGGTTCAAAATTTGACCTTGAACGAATTACGGCAACAGTGTCGTGGGGACCAGATTCAAATAAAAGCACTGGAGTGCATAGGAGAGAGTATTGATTTTGATTTAATTAAAATAGAAAGAGGTAAAAAGTCGCAGTTTTCGATCGTGGTCTGATTAGATGAACATCTTAGCTTTCGATTGATATGATTTTGGCTCCAAAAAATTAATTATTATTAATTAGCACAGGTAATTAAAAAATACCTTATGAATAGTGCTGATATAAAAATTGTTGTCATTCGAATTTAAAATGAACTAGAATCATGAAAATTGGTACAAAGGTAGATCAATACCTTAGTCATTATTTGTCAAAAGGTTAATTACCTAACCCACCCCTAAAGGGTGTAAAATGGGTAGTTAACCCCCGAAAATTAAACTAAGACGATTTCAAAAGTTTTAACGATGTTGGTGGGGTAAAGTGACCCGCCTAAGAAGACTGTGATATTATTTTTTGTTAATTTCCACCCCTAACCGACCTAAGGGGTAGTTTACCCTTAAAATTGCATCATTTCGAATTTGTAGGTTTTCAACAAACAAAACGTTGTTTCCGGGGTTTCTAAACTTGCTGAAGACAATGGTGCACTCAAAAAAGTTCTAGCTTCAACCCCTAAAGAGCAAGGGGTAGTTTTAACCCTAATTTCCAATTAAACCAAAATCAAAAATAAAAGTGTCATTTCCGGTGAAAAGCAAAGTGCAAAAAATATAAGTGGTAGTTTTGAATTTTTTCTTCCACCCCTAACGTGCTAGGGGGTAGTTTTCACCCTTAAATTAAATTTAAATAAAATCAGGCCGTCAAAGTGTCATTTCTCAGGTAAAAAAATATGCTGAAGACGATAGAGCGGTTTAAAAAATTCTATCTTCAACCCCTAGCGCGCTAGGGGTAGTTTTACCCTAATTTCTGGAATAATTAATATAGACTATAAAGGTGTCAATTTAGGGGTTAAAGAATCTTCTAAAGACGATGGTGACACTTAAAATTTTTTATCTTCAACCCCTAACTTGCTAGGGGTAGTTTTTGCCAATATTTTTAATTTAATTACCAACCCTAGCAAATGAGGGGTTGAAGATAAAAATTTCTAAGTGTCACCATCGTCTTTATAAGAATCTTTAACCCCTAAATTGACACCTTTATAGTCTATATTAATTATTCCAGAAATTAGGGTAAAACTACCGTTAGCGCGCTAGGGGTTGAAGATAGAATTTTTTAAACCTCTCTATCGTCTTCAGCATATTTTTTTACCTGAGAAATGACACTTTGACGGCCTGATTTTATTTAAATTTAATTTAAGGGTGAAAACTACCCCCTAGCACGTTAGGGGTGGAAGAAAAAAATCAAAACTACCACTTATATTTTTTGCACTTTGCTTTTCACCGGAAATGACACTTTTATTTTTGATTTTGGTTTAATTGGAAATTAGGGTTAAAACTACCCCTTGCTCTTTAGGGGTTGAAGCTAGAACTTTTTTGAGTGCACCATTGTCTTCAGCAAGTTTAGAAACCCCGGAAACAACGTTTTGTTTGTTGAAAACCTACAAATTCGAAATGATGCAATTTTAAGGGTAAACTACCCCTTAGGTCGGTTAGGGGTGGAAATTAACAAAAAATAATATCACAGTCTTCTTAGGCGGGTCACTTTACCCCACCAACATCGTTAAAACTTTTGAAATCGTCTTAGTTTAATTTTCGGGGGTTAACTACCCCTTTTACACCCTTTAGGGGTGGGTTAGGTAATTAACCTTTTGATAACTAATGACTAAGGTATTGATCTACCTTTGTACCAATTTTCATGATTCTAGTTCATTTTAAATTCGAATGACAACAATTTTTATATCAGCACTATTAATAGGGTATTTTTTAATTACCTGTGCTAATTAATAATAATTAATTTTTTGGAGCCAAAATCATATCAATCGAAAGCTAAGATGTTCATCTAATCAGACCACGATCGAAAACTGCGACTTTTTACCTCTTTCTATTTTAATTAAATCAAAATCAATACTCTCTCCTATGCACTCCAGTGCTTTTATTTGAATCTGGTCCCCACGACACTGTTGCCGTAATTCGTTCAAGGTCAAATTTTGAACCAACCGTCATTTCGTTAGAAAGCTTCATAACTTTGTATTATATGTTAATTAAAATACAATAAAATTTATTAATTTAATAAATTAAAACACAAGACGCAGTGTGTGATAAAAAGTTGAATTATGAATCAAGTACTTGTTAAAATAATTCTTTTGAAGTTTATTTCATTAACAAATAAAAGTACTTTTTTTTTTAATGAGAGTTAATTAATTTTGCGCATGTAGAGAAAATTTAATAGAATAAGGTCATCTGAAAAAAAATCATCTTTTATTTGCACTTTTATTTATTTAATGCATTAAAAAAAAGGAATAAATACTATTTATATTTCCTATTTCCATTTATAAACGCAAGATAGAAATAAGAGAATGCATGCATTTTATTTGATTACATATAATATAGAATTCAGTTATACAATTGGTATAATGTCTTATATAAATCGACTGTAAATTTATTTTATTATTTCCTTTTTAATTTTTTTTTCTCTAAATCTATGATAATGGATTTCTACATCTATATATATTGAATCCCCTGTATCTTTTTTTCTTCACAGTTGATATTCGACTCTTTCTTATTTATTATATGCCTCTATACATTTTTTATAAAGTTTTTTTTTTTTTTATACTGCATTTGAAAAATTAATGTCTATACAAAAAAAGGAAGATTTTTCAGAGATGGAGATGACATGAAAAGTTTATTCGTCGTTATACATTTTTTTTTTCCTATCTAAGAAACGATGCATGATGCACTAATGTTTTGACAAACAAAAAACATCCACAAAGTGAAGATTTTGATCTGATGCAGGGAAGTGAAAAGACAGAGAGGGATGATACTGGATATAAAAGTGCATCAGCATCAAAAATATATACAGGGGAAATAGATCCTTTATATAGTAAAGTGCGTATATATACGGCGCCAGTATAACGAAATGACTTGATATCTCCTTACCTCCTCATATAAGCTTGAAGGAACACCGGGAGCCAGAAAGAAGAAGAAAAAAAAATTGTAAAAAAGAAAATTATGCTTTTCTTGATGTAGGAGACGACCGACGTCTTGGCGCCATCATTTAGGAAGGATTACTCATTTAAAATTACTTTTGAGTAACTTAGGTTTTTTTATTAGAATTGCATGCTCTAACAATCTTTAACACTATACTTTTTCTTTGTGTAATTATAATTACAGATGAAAGGAAACTGTATAATTTTATTTCCAACACAATTTCTCACCTTCATTTTCAAATTGACTTTATATATATATAATATAATATAATATATTTTATATATATATATATATATATTTATATAATATATATATATATATATATATATATATATATATATATATATATATATAATATAATATAAAAGCTATATATTTGAATGTGTGTGTGCAGTGTGTGTATTATATATATATAATATATCAATGATGTAATTAAATATTGGGTTTTTAGAACAGTCGATTCACGCGTGTATTTCCTATAATTGGTATAATGCAGTTAAATTTAACTTGGAAATTGACTTTCTATATATAATGCAAATACTATAATGTATTTTCCATAGATTGTTTTCAGAGTTTATATAGAGTCATAACTCTTTGGTATACTTATTTATGGGCTTCTGTCTCTCTGTTACAATTATATTATCAGTTTTTATTATACGTTCTCTCTCTCTCTCTCTCTCTCTCTTACCATTTCTATAAAACTTTGTTTAAAATTAGAATTTTTTAAGCCATAATGAACATGAACTTTTTCTCTTCATTTTAAAACTTGCTATAAGATAAGTTTTTTTTTTTTTTTTTTTTTTTACAGTTCCAATTAAACTTCTCTTGGATACACACAAGCAAAATATATCTTCAATAAGAAAAAATATAAAATATTAATTAGACTTATTGTTGTATAATAAACGTGCCTCTCATTAACAATCTTTTCACCCTTTATATAGAGAGGAGGAAAAAAAAATTAACATCAACACTTTTTAGAAATAGAATTTATACATATTACAATTACAGTATACCTGCGTTGTTCAGTTAACAACCCCACAGCATTAAATTAATTTTTTTTTTGTATATAATATAAAACTGAATACGTAATTTGGGAGCTGTAAAAGGTGCAAAAGGTGGGGGAAAAAATTAGAACCTTAGGTTTTAGAACATTAGAGTCTATGATTATAAGAATTCCCTTCAACTAAAATTTTAACGGGTTTGCTAGTTTTCTTTCAAAATAACGTGTAACGTATACGAAACTATAATATGCGATCACAGCACTTTTTTTTTATTATACTGAAAAACCTAAAATAACACTTTACTTTTGTTATAATATAAAAAAGGTAAAGGAAGTCGGATACATGCATGGACATGTCGACTAAAAATTACCTGGTAAAGGTACAATATACCAGACGAACATATATGTACTGTGTACAATACAGCATTTCCTACCCTGAAAAGCCAAAGGTTGTAAAATTATTTTTAAATCTCATGTAAATGTATATCGCATAAATTTTGCCCTTTTTTTTTTTTTTTTTTTTTTTTATTTTTTTTTTTTTTTTTTTTTAAGGCAGTAAAATCAGAAGGCAATAATGCTTATTTCCTCTATACTGTACTGTACGTACGCATGTATAATAGTAAATTCTATTAGACGAATATACTTATCATTAACACGGTTTGTTTCACTTTATATGAACCTATATGACGTCAAAGGTGTCATTAATTTTAGTGGTGTCTAAATATTTCCTTAAAAAACAGAACATTAAATAGCGTTTTTATAAATAAATTAACAACTATATAGGAAATTAAAAAAAAATAATTGGCCTTATGTTTGAAATTAAAGTACCTTGAAATCTTATATAATATATCAAATGTATATACACGTTAAAACAAATTTATATACTGTATAATATAAGAGAAATTTTCTATAGTTCAGTATGAGAAAACGATGACTTCACGTGATAATTAAAATTAATCATCGTAACAACTAATTGTGTATGCTTTTGTTTGAGATAAAAATTTCATTATCACAAAACATACAACGGATTTTTTTTAAACTTTTATATGATGTCACTGGGGTATCGTATAGTAGAATTAAAAAAAAATCACTACTTAAATAGTAAAAATATACATATACGTCAATCCAATGTCTGGAAAGATAAGACATATAATAAATTATTTTTACATCACATGCACCATGACTTTGAAAAAAAGAAATATCATGCGTGGAGCTTTTGGATATGTATAGAGAAGAGACACTTTGGTATATAAAATATTATTTTGTTGCTTCAATACAAATACTGCAAAATTAAATGCATAGTAAGTTATATGTGTATATCAGAGATGCGGCTTTACCTAGTTACGTAACATTTTTGTTAAGTTACGAACATTATTACCTGGTTATTACTGGTATTTACCTTTTTTTTTATTCAAGGCCAGCGATTATTATTTGTAAAAGAACCAGCTGTGGAATGTCTGACAGAAGGTCCGTGGACAAAAGGCCCTCGGACAAAAGGCCCTAGCTGTGCGCACAGGTAAAGCATATCGGCGAGCGGCTCACGGGTAGGGTCTTTTGTCGTAGGGCCTTTTGTCCGCGGGCCTTCTGTCTGTATGCCCAGCTGTGATAGCAATTCGATGGCCCGTCTTATCTAGCGTTCTTTTACCATCTAATTTCTATGGTATATTATTACAATTAAATACTTTTGTGCAAAGCTATTATTATTAAAAAAAGTAAATTATAATTTATACATAATATTGTAAAAAATCATTTTTGTTTCTTAATCTGCTGTAAAAATTTGTATTATTCGGTTTTACTGTATTGATGACAAATAATACTAAATAAAGATAAAAAATATATAAAATTTTAAATTTAATATAAATAAAAAAAAGAAGGGCATTGAAAAAAGAATATGACAAATACTAAATTTCCTTCTAATATGTATTTAAAACAATGATTATTTAAAAAAAATTAACTTTAGAGATTCTTTATTTCAACCATACACAAATAATTACGATTTCAAAAAAAAAAAAAAAATCTTTAAAAATTCATTCACCTACGTTTAGAGCTGACGCTTTAATTTTTTTAAGTATACTTTAGAGACCCTTAACAGAGAAGCGACAACCTCATGTTTTAGGCAGACCCGCATTACATTCGTTTTGAAAAACCCGCTAATAGTACCCACACTTTCTAGCATTCTGATTGGCCAGATTCGAGAAATTGTTTGGGTGTCCAATCAGAACGCTAAAAAGTGTGGGTACTTTTAGCGGGTCTTTCAAAACTAATGTAATGCGGGTCTGCCTAAAACATGAGGTTGTCGCTTCTCTGTTAAGGGTCTCTAGTATACTTTGCTGATAAGAGCCATCTATGTTTTTATAAAAAAAACACAATACGTAAGCTCTGTAGTTTATAAACTCTCAGTTGAAGCTCCAATCACTGAAGAGCTTCTGTAACCGACCTTGACGTGGTAACTTTAGGTTACGTGTAACATGGTATGGTAAAGTTATAGTTAGAGTAGTTACGATTACTTAACATTCCCGCATCTCTGGTGTATATACATGTAGATTATAACAGAAAAATTTGACGAGACGTATAACATATTATAACGACGTGATGTTACTATGTTATACCAATGTCTATAATAGATATCAAAATAAATAAATAAACTAAATATAAGTATATATTTAAATATAGAGCATTCCATTGTTAAAGTGTCCATATGAATACATAATGTAAAAAAATAATAATAATAAAAATAATAAATAAATAAAAATGCAAAATATATTATAATATAGTAAAATAAAATTTAATATGTGTCTGTAAAATTATATAGTTTTGTATTGTATAAATAACGTATACACTATACTTTCATGTATTGTGAGCTTTATATGGACTAAATTAACAACTTTAATTAAAATTTATCAAATAAATTATTAATTTAATTTTCATGCTATATGTTGATGTTATACTAACAAAAAATGTAACTGACTGTACTGTTACACAGTTGGGTTAAATTGAGAGGTTGTACGCCTGATTTCGCCCAAATAAAAAAGCCGTTAATTATTATTATTATTATCATTGAAAAAAAAATCATTAAGTCTATAATAAGTAACAAAGATCATAAACATAATACAGTACTATAATATGAGCATTATTGGTATTTGATTTATATCTCCAATACAATTAAAGCAGTAATTCAAAAGATTCTGTGAAAAAAAAAAAAAAAAAAAAAAAAAAAAGTGAACAATTTTTATGTCAAACGCCCAAAAAGCTAAAATTCGTGCAGGAAAGTCCTTAAATTTTTTTGATTTTGAGTAACAAGTCTCTTTTGCATGTGCATATATTATACAATATAACGAATACGCAGAGTGCGTCACTTTTGGAAATAAGCAAAATGGTATTATGCACATTACATACAAAATAACATTTTGGCCTTCGATTTATATATATTTTTAAATATTGATACATAAATGTATTATGTTTGTATGGGACAAAAAAATAATAATAATTATGCTATAGCTCAATGGAGCAATATTTATACATAACATCACAATTTATGCTATTATACTGATGTATAGTCAGACATATATTTAAGATGTTCAACATATTGTCTCCAAAAATAATGACATCTGCATGGTGCTTTATAAAATATAGCAATAATTGTTCAATGCAGCATAAATTACGTAATTTATTTTTTCTGTGTACAAATAAAAAAAATCATCAATCATAATTAAAATGACAATTCTAAAATGACAATGCAAAATAATGCTTTCAATTTTATTTTTCTTGGTACAATAATTAAATGAATGTCACAAAAAGCTAATATATATATATATATATATTTTTTTTTTCAAAAAAAATTAATATGGGCATCTTGTTTACTTTACCTGTAAAGAAATCAATATTTGTTAAGCAGAAAATCGAATCAATAATTTTTGACGTTTAGATCTTATCGTATATATGTTATAGCAAAAATAATACCCATCAATTTCTTTTAATACCAACAACAAACATGATTTTGTGTTCCTCCACTTTTTTTCTCCACTTTATAATTTTGAGTAACGCATAATTGTGTATGATTTGCCTTTTTTTTTTTTTTTATATGAAATTTCGTCAAGTAATCATATATTATATACAAGTTTTTCTGTCATATTTGGTAATAAATCAAATCCAATAATCAGTATACAACAAACTTGTGACATAAAAACGTGTGACCGATGCGATGCTTCATACTTCGTGATTCATGAATTGTACATGAGCTTGCAACTTTTATTATTATATTATTCAACATTTTTCAATGTATATATCTTCAACATAATCTTATTATGTGAGTTATTACAACATTTTTTTCCCACTTTTTCCTTTCCTTCTTACATTCAGAAGAAAATAATATACAATTTGTAATATTGAATGGAAATACTTGTTTGCTTACAAAAACGAAGAAAAAAAGGCTATATGGTTATATAATCTCGTTATCTTGCTATAAAAAGATTACTTTGTATATCTAGGAAATTGAAATTTCAAAATTTTATTAAATAATTTTATAAAATCAGCTGCTTATAAAAGGTAACAAAAATAATGACGAAATAATTTTATGGTCTTTTTAGTAATCCTATTTAGACGTTCTTTTTATATTTATCATATTATATAATATTAAAAAAAAAAAAAAAAAAAAACTTACAATTTTATTTGATACATTTTGCGTTAAAGTTTGAAAAGAAATCCTTCCTTTCTTGCTTACTTATATAAAAAAATTGAAATGAAAAAGAGGGATGTCTATATTTAATGTATAAGGAAAAAGAAATGTATATAATATAAAAGTTAGAGCCAATTACATTTTATTCACCATAAAAAAAGCTCTTTAATTAAACTTAATATTCTATATTAAAAGTATATTGTACAGTAAAAAAATATACAAGTTTAAAAATTTAATTATTTCAATTGAAATAAATTATTCTTACTTATTAAATAATTGCTCAATTACAAGTTATTTCAATATAATAATGATAGAGGACTTTTTTTATATTATATAATCATTTATAATCAAGTCGAATGTCATTTATAAGAACTTCTTTTTATAACTTTCTTTAATTAAAAATGATAATCTTTTATGTATATATTTTTTTTCTTGGCATAGAACTCTCTTCATATAGTATGATCTCTTTTTGACCTTGCACCCGGAGAGATCAGAGAAAGAGAGAGAGAGAGAGAGAGAGAGAGAGAGAGAGAGAGAGAGAGAGAGAGAGAGAGAGAGAGAGATGAGGAAGAGGCGCACCACGTAATAGGCACTAAGTGGAAGCGCCATCTATAAATGACCCAGAAAAGTCTACGTGACTCGGGGCATGAACCAAGAACTTCATATACGTTCAGCTCAGGGACTTGTTGTATTATTTGTTGGCTTTGCTGGCGTCTTAACGACTGCGTGACTATCTCACGTGTGGGTAAATTACGATACTTTAGTAAGAAAAAAAAAAAAAAAAAGAAAAAGAAAAAAGAGAAGGAGAGAAAAAAAAAGCTATAAGTTTGTTTTTTTCTACCTTTTTTTCTATCTATTATTTTCCCTTACCTTGATGGCTGTCTATAAATAAATATACATTAAAAAAATATCTTTGTTAGGTAAGGTCTTGTCTCTCTCTCTCTCTCTCTCTCTCTCTCTCTCTCTCTCTCTCTCTCTTCTCCTTGTCACGCTGTTCCTGATGCACTCTAATGCACATCTATATTTATAAATGTAATTTTTCGTGTGTGTTTTTCTATATGCACATAAATAATAACGGTCTATATGTGTGGCGATGCTGCTAATTACAATATAATTTTTAAATAATAATAATGGTCTCAATATTGAAGAAAATAATCTCTAATGCAATTTTGAATTTTAATTTAATTATCTTATATGAGTAAGTTTTCTAATTAAATATATATTTTCTATCTAATTATTATTGTTAAATTTATAATATCAAGAAAAAAATTTGAACATTAAAATTTTGGTAAATTTATAAAATAACAATATTATGTTTTTTACGTATGTGTCATAAAAGTACACTTTTAAAGTAAACTCGATTCTAGTAAAGAACGTCTCTCAAAATTCAAAAGTTCGTTATTACCAATCTCCTTAATACAATCAATTGCAATACAAAATTACATCTGTTGAAGGTTGTATATAATTGTCAACTTATTTGCTATATATCTAAAACTATATTAATATAATATACTACTTATATTTTAACAATTTATGTATACAGTGAATTTAACAATATATATTTTTATTTAGTTGAGAAGTATGGTTCAAGATTATTTCGTCAATTTTGTTTATATTATCATAAACAGTTTTTTTTTTTTTTTTTTTTTTATTAATTTGACTTTGACAATATATTAAACCACTGGGACTATATTGTATATTTATACTCTACAATAGTGTATAAAGAACTGAATTAGTCTCTTAACTTTTTCTCTCTTTTTCTCTCATTTATATATGTATAATAAATAATTAATCAACTATTATTGTTATAAATTTACTTACATATTTATAAAGTAACTGTGCAATAAAAATCTGCACAGGGAACTGAAGGATATTTTTAAATGTATTTTTACCTTATTGAGAGTTTTAAAAAAAATGCATCCATTACATACTTATATCGTTCTTTCGATTCTCCTTGCTGGCATGCATGTCTTTTTTCCATTTATATATTTGTCATGCTCTGTCAATATAATGAATAAAAATCAGACTCAACAACTTTTCATCTCCACATATTGACAAGACGAAAAGAAAAAAAAATCCCTCATTCCATGATCGTCTTCGTCTTTATGTAAAAAAAAAAAAAAAAAAAAAATTCTTCATCGTATGTTTGCCTATACATATACCATCGTTTTTTTTTTTTTCTTCCCAAGTTGCCTATGTAAGTAAAAAGACGATTTCCCTTTCTTTTTTTATCCACCCTCTTCTCTCTCTCTCTCTCTCTCTCTCTCTCTCTCTCTCTCTCTCTCTCTCTCTCTCTCTCTCTCTCTCTCTCTCTCTCTCTCTCTCTCTCTCTCTCTCTAAACGTACTTGAATTTTATATGTTTTTTCAAATTTCCTTTTCCTTTTTATATCTTTTGACGAGATGGGAAAAAAAACAGCTAAGTTTTTATACTAACATTCACCTTGAAACATAAAAAAGAACAAGAATAGCGTTTGCTTTTAATTTCACTATAAAATTTGTTTATGAGAAATCAAAAATAAAGTAATAAAATTGCAAAAAATAAAAAAATAGAACAAGAATTAGGTCAGAAGAATGAAAAAGAAAAAAGACCGGTATACATTCTGCTGTATGTACCGTCTACAAAAAGAATAAACACTTTTTTGTTATAAGCAAACTGCGATGGCTTAAAGATAAAATTAGAATATAACAACTTTTAAAATCAACTTTTATAGTACACACGCACCCCGCTTATATAGTTTCTTTGTTGGTAACTAAATTAACATAATTATTTTCCATTATGAATATTCATGTTTATTTTCTCTAACTTTTTTATGTATACATATAAAACATAAAACAACTTAAAAACTCAAAGAAATTTTTTATAAAATATTTTTCCTTTTTATGAATAATAAGTTAGATTATATTTTTGTATTACCACGTGAACGTGGCGTAATGGATCAATATAAAAAATTTATGGATCACAAAACTGCATGTGGGTTGGCATTTATCCCTTTCGATGTTATTGACGTCATCATTATTATAGTTGTGGTGCAAGGCGTATACGTTTTTCAAAAAATAATAATTATATATATTTTTTTTTTATTACTATTTTGGTCTTTTTTGTTTTGACGCACTTTTACGTCTTTCGTTTATTTGAGAACACAAAATAATATAGATCTGTAAACAATTTGTTGTTTACCTTTTGTGCTGTTCGTGTCACGCGTTTTACAAAAACTCGTGATTCTTTTTTTTAACTTTTTTTTTCACTGCGTTGTTATATTTATTTTTTATTTTTATGCGTATTGTATAATAGCAATTTGAGATGCGTTCATCCATGGTTAATAAAACATATAGATGGTTACAGAAATTTTAATTTGTTTTTTATACAATTTTTTAATTGAACTTATAATAGGAAATAAATAATTTATAACAATTTTTACAACAATTAAATAAATACGAATAATTTTAATTCTTTTTTTCAATATCTGAGAGCAATAGGTTTAACCATGGTTCGACTATTCAGTATATAAAAAATTCCATCAAATGAAATAAAAAAAAATCCGTTAGTCATTAGAAATTTAATTCAGATATACGTTTCAACGTAATAAACATTTAACTTTACGACAAATTTGCCTTTGTTATGAATATTCTTAAGTAGCTGCAATAAAAAAATAAAAAAATATATATACAGCAAATCTATATGCTAAAAAAAAAAAGAAGTTTATATGAGAAAATATTATTATATAGGGTGCAGTCGTAAATAGTATTTTTTTTTTCTTTTCTTTATTAAAATTTACGATATAGGTTCTTATATTTCAGTACTTTTTAAATTTAGCAACACTTCTGTTGTAATCTTATGTAACAGTGAATAGTTATTGTCAACAGTAATCACAAGTTATTAGTTTGTTGCTCATGTTAGGGAGAGACTTTTCTTTTGAATAGAAGCTATTTAATAATATAAAAAAAATATCACGTAAGAAAAGAAGACCAAAAGTTTTGAAAAAAAATAAAAAAGGTAACCATTTTTAAGTACAATTTTACACAAGTCGTTAAATTTTATGTGTTAAAGGTTTAGGTTACGTATTTATATATTATATAATATAATATATATTTTCTTGTATATGCATATACATATGGAATTGCATATTATTGCACTGGGAAGGAGGATTTTTATGGGTTGATGTCATGAGAAAAGAAATTATTATTATACCCTTACCATCATATATGATGGTTTTTGGTATCGATAGATACCATGCTGTGTAGTTATATAAATATAAAACCCTTGACATTAAAGTGACACGAAAAAAGAAAATAAAAAGAAAAGCTGTTTAGATTTTTTCTCAACCTTTGACAGGATTGCATATAATACAACTACACAGCTTGTCAAGTAGTATTTTTAGCTATCATACCTTATGAAAAAAAAAAAAAAAAAAATCTTCCAACCGCCGTGGTCTTTACCTTTTTTTGTGTGTGTACTTCAATATTATGTAAGAAAAGAAGGGATTTTTTTTCATTTCGCATCATCAATTTTGCTCTGTATGTTTGAGTTTATAATCGTTTTTCTTAACAACCACAATTTTTTCATCCATAAATGCTTTTCATAAATAAATATAATATCTTTCTATCATTTATTTTTCTTTATAACTCATGTATGAAATCGTTGAATGAGAACTTCAAAATCTTATTATTATATACAATACATACACAAGAAAAATATATTTTCAGAAACTATTTGTTCAATATTTTGATAAATTATCAGCGCTGAACTCAACCACTTATATACAAGTCAATATGGTGTTAATATCGAAATGTATAAACCTTATATATATTTATAATATATATATGTTCAAACCTCAACGGCCTCCTTAGCTATATTATACATTATACATATACAGTACTATGACTATTTTTATTCCTATGTGAAAAAATATATTATACGTTATTTAATGTTTCCGATCAATTTAATATGTAAATTAAACTATATAAACTATTAAAATGTTATCACAAGAAACATTATCCTTGATTAAATAATTGAAATTTGTAACCTTTTATCTATTTATAGCATAAAAATTAAAAATAATAATTTAAAGTATAAAATGTAAAGTTTGAGGAAGACATAAACTTTTAATCAAGAAGTTTTAAATTACAAAAAAAGTGTAAATTGCTGTACGTTTAATTTTATTAAAATTTAATATTAAAATTTATTTTTAAATAATAATTTTATTTATTTTTGTGATTGATTTGGATTCTATGATTGTCATTACAGTGAAAAGGGGACAGAGAGAGAGAGAGAGAGAGAGAGAGAGAGAGAGAGAGAGAGAGAGAGAGAGAGAGAGAGAGAGAGAGAGAGAGAGAGAGAGAGAGAGAGAGAGAGAGAGAGAGAGGCGCACGTAAAATATTGCAATTTTCAGCATCTATATCTTTATAATATTTTTGATTCATGGCTTTATCTTCATATATATACGAGAACACGAGAATGAATTCTCTCTCTCTCTCTCTCTCTCTCTCTCTCTCTCTCTCAATATACCAATTCTTAAAACCTTCCAATAATGAACCAATTTATATTCATAGGAATAATAGCTTACCTGTCCTTGAATTATATAAATTATTAGATGACAAAATAAAATATTAAATTACATTATCAAAATATTATGTAAAAGGAAAAAAAGTTTTGATTGAAAAGTCCGTTAATTTAGAACAAGCTAGAAGATTCTTTTATACATTATAATATGAAACGTTAACTTTTATATATATTAAACGATAAAGAAACTATAGATATACAAAAATTATAAACACGCAGTGCGTATATACTATAATATCAAATTATGTTGTTAAGTACAATCAGAGGAAGGATATACACTGACAGTTACAGTCTCGTGCAGTAAAAAAAAGCATTGAATTTCTTTTATAAAGTATAGTATACTATATATATGTATATATATATATATATATATAGTATATATAGTATAGTATACTTAGTATACGTATATGTAGTTTTTATATCATCTAAACATGACACCTTTATATAAAATCAAAGTATAACTACTCCTCTTCATGCAAGTATATGCATATAAATGTACAAGCAGAAGAAAACACATCATTTACTATATATACAGTAGCATTTATTTTCCAAAATTATTACCTTGGGCCACTTTCTAATTTCAAATATTTAAATTCATAAAAAAGAAAAAAAAAAAATACATATGTACAACAGGAAATAAGTATTATTTTAATGATGGGAAAAATATTTTGTACTTAAATTTACATGTTAATGTAAAACTCCATACTTGAGTAAACTTTACAAACAGTTAAGGTATACAACATTTATTTTTTTTTTTTAGATAATTTTATATCAAATTTATTTTATCTAACAAAAATATTTACATAATTTTAACGCTAAAAGTGAATAATATATTATATATATAATAAAATTTAAATAAAAATGAAAATGTATGTTATAATTGAAGATTTTTATTATTATAATTATATTAAAATTTTAATGATTTTTATCTTATAAATTAACTTTTTTTTTGTTTGTGTATAATAATTAATTATTTTTTATAATTATAATTTTAAAATTTTTCTAAATGGTTACTGTTTTTTTTTTTATATCATAAAAATAATCATCTAGATTATAATTGTTACTATTTAGGCTATATAGTATACGATTATATAATAGTGCTTATTATATAAAATAATATAAAGATACCCCTTTTTTTTCTATTCTATTTTATAATATTCTAACGAACCCTTGACCTAACCCAAGGTGTTTTATAATAAGAAATAACGTATTGTTTTCTTATCAACTAGGTGAAATCTAAATGTCGTTTTTTGTTATTATTATTATTCCAGCTAGCACATGTTATAATAATTCCATGTTGTCAAAAAATTCAAAAAAGGTAAAAAAAATAAAGGTGACCTCCAGCTGTGTGTTATTTTATTTAGTGGTCGAACGTTCATATATTGCACCCTCTTTTCTTTCTTCTTTTTTTTTTAGTAATGTAGGTTATGTAATATATTTTTTATTGGGATGTGTTAGAAGTGAATTGAATTATATTTAATTTATTACTAAAAATATATAATAGTAACAGATGTATGGTACTAAAAACACTATAAAGTATAAAAGTAATATGGTCTGATATCAATGGTCAGTGAGAATCTAATAAAAAAATATTACAATGTATATATACGTCAATAAAACTCATGAACATGAATCATACTTAGAAAATATATTGCGGTATGGAAGCATAAAATATATCATAAAAATTAAGTTTAGCCAAAATTGTATATATATATATATATATATATATATATTTTATTACTTTAAACGAAAATTTTGATTGTCAGCAATAAATAGATGTAATAATAGCTGCTGCTGTAAGAAATTATATTACTTGCAGAGCTGGGAGCAGAAGTCGACATAAAAGTTTTTGAGATAGAGAGAGAGAGAGAGAGAGAGAGAGAGAGAGAGAGAGAGAGAGAGAAATGAGTTTAGAAAAGTCATCAATTATAGAAAAAAAATCTGTATATGCATATAAAAGTTTCTTCAATTCAAAATTACAATTAATTAATTTTTTGAGTCTGTATATAACACATAAAAGAGTATTATACTATAGAAGTATTTGGACATTTCAATACCTCAAACGTTGGGACGAAAAACAGTATAATAATTAAACAACCACATAACCAAAACAACAATAAAGTAAACAATAAACAGTACTTAACAATATTTATATAAATTATGATATTATTAACTTTTTTTTTTTTAATTTATTTATTTTTTAGTTATATGATTCGTCGTCATTGACATAATTTTTTTATCAGTTATACATATTATTCAAAATGCATTTAATCAAATAGAGTGATGTTTCCCTCTTACTGCAAGTTACAAAATTACAATGTCAAAAAGTTGTCAGTTCTCGACGCACACAAATTGAAAATGATTATTTGATTGACAACCAAATCTAACATGGATAATGTTATCAAAAGTAATATAATATTATATATATAGAAATGCATTTTATACTTTCCAGTGTTATATATAAATGCAAGTTTATTATATACATATGATGCATCCTGTTTTTAAAAAAAAAATTGTTACATGTAGAAAGTTTTATAACTGACAAATATCCTATCGTTATTTAAAATCACCCTTGTAAAAATAATAGGATTATAATTTATTTAAAATATATATATGGGTGTAAAAATTTGAAAGTTATTATTATAATATACAAAATACATCTTTATGTCTATCATCATATAAAATTTTAACAGAAAAATTGCTCCAAGGTATAAATATTTTTTAGGTCATGAATATTTAAAGGGCAAGTTTTATGATTATCATCATCCCTTATATATATAAGAACCCTTTTTTTTTTACTTCTCCCTTTTTTCTTTATGATTATCTTTTTAAAACGAAGAACAGAAACTTGTTTTTTTATTTTCTTCTTAGAGATAACACTTTAACAAACAAGAAAGACGGACGAAGGATCGAAGGTGTCAGATGAAAAATAAAGTGTTGGATGGTGGGAATTTAATTCGTTATAGCTCTCTTGACCATCATTTTTCTTTGCTACTGCATTTTATATATGCGCCCTACAAAAATGTTCAATTTTTTTAAATACATTACAAAGTAATAGAACATCAATTTAAAAAAGTCGTCTTGCTATATTATATGTATAACGGTTGTTTAAATATAGCTTATGATCATGAATAGTTAAAAACGTACTTTTTAGGATTTTCTCATTACAATTCTCTCTCTCTCTCTCTCTCTCTCTCTCTCTCTCTAGATATTTAGGAAGATCATACGAAATACAAAGCATGAAGCTGTAACGATACGAAATATAACTGTCAAATTTTGTTAGGTTGCAGTATAATAATAATGAAAATGAACAATAAAAATCATACCAAATAAAATTATAAACCCTAAAATGGAAAATATTTTATCATCTATACAATTCTCTCTCACACACACACACACACACACACACACACACACACACACACACACACACTGTGCTTTTTTATAAGGGCAAACATAAAACAAATAATAATTTTAAATTAATAACTGTAGTCTAAAAAGATGCCTCCTTATATTATACTGCAGCTCATAACAATTATAAATACAATAATAATTATATATATATAAAAAAAAAAACGATAAATATATATTTCTCTGACTTTTCAGTTGTATAGAAAATCATTAATTATCTCCCCTATTCATTTTTTTTCTCCCAAAGCAGCATAGTATTTTTAAATGTCTGTAAAGTTGGGAACTTCTCATTAACCCGTCATTCTAAAGCCTAAAATATTATCGTATATGGATTCTCTCTCTCTCTCTCTCTGGTATATAACCAAGGATTATTATTATTGTCAAAGTTTCTCATTTATTACATGAATTTATGCTTCCTTTTACAAACCCCAACCAATCCCCATGTAGCACACACAAAAACATAAGTGATTACAACAGGAGTCACGTGCTTGCATCTTACCAATGGAAATATTGTTGGCCTAGTTTTTTGTGTATATATTTCATATAGGCAAGGACACCCATCAATAAAACATTAAACAGATGAGATGTGACATTGTAAGATCAAATAATTTGACTATATAAATATAATATTATAATATATAATGAAAGATGAGTAACTAAAGGATATATAGATTAATTTATTTTAGTTTGTGGTATTATATTATTGTGTCCTAAGTTAATATTTAATTTATGAAGACTTAAAAACTATAATATATACTCACACAGAGTCTACTTATATATGTATATTATAATAGGGGATAAATATATACAAAAATATTTAGTTCAAGTTCATGCGGGGATTAAGTTTAATGTCAATGATTTATGAAGTTTATATATGGGTTAAATGTATACAATTAAAATTATAATAATTATTAATATAAATAAGAACTCATTATATGGGATGCTTATTAGGTTCATATATATACTGAAGTAAAAATATTAATATTTTATATAAATATCATGCAAGTTGCAAGAAGTCTTGATGTTTTATTACATTATTTATGATCTATGAACTTTTTTTTTGTGTGGTATAATAGTACTCCTTCAAAAAGGATAAAAAATTATTTGGTTTCAGAGGAAAACAAACAAACAAAAGTATATCTGCTTGGAAATTTGAAAAGGGCTAAATTATAAACTTTTGAAGAGCAGAGAACGAATATTAAAAACATTTGATTTATTATTAAAAAGACTTTTTTTTTATTATTATTTTTTTATTATTTTTTTTATGTACATTACATATTTATAAAACTCCGCGAGCTTATTTTAAGTTTGTTCGTAAACCCTGGTTCTTGTGCTCCAAAAAAAAAAAAGAAATGTGCATTTGGGCAGTTGGGGGGCGGGGGGGAGGGGCAAGATAATAGATTTATGGACGAGTTTTTTTATTTCCCATAAGAATAACAATGAAAATTTAGTGCAAATTTTTGAATCATAATAAGTTTCAAATAATAACGCCTGGTAGGTAGGCAGCACACAGACATGCGTGCAACACAGGTTGCATAATCTCCAAGTTCTGCAGGGGCGGCCGACATTACATGAATAATAATTACTACTGCTGCTGGATATAAAAGTTAAAATTAAGGAATTAAGTAAAAAAGCAATCCACTATAGAACAAGTTGATTACTCTCAAATATATTGAACTGGGCATAGCAATTTCGTGGGGATACTCATAAAAGTTAGTTTTCACAGTATTGAAATATACAGTTTATATTAATTAATAATTTTAATTTAAGTTTATATAAACTTTGTTCTTTAAAACTTTATATACAGAGAACAGAATAGAGAGAGAGAGAGAGAGAGAGAGAGAGAGAGAGAGAGAGAGAGAGAGAGAGAGAGAGAGAGAGAGAGAGAGAGAGAGAGAGAGAGAGAGAGAGAGAGAGAGAGAGAGAGAGAGAGAGAGAGAATTATATATGCAGAGTGCATGGTGCTGGTTTAAATTTGAGCAACATCACAAATGTAAATACGACTGAACTGAATATATATTCTGAATTTTACTATCATTATACTCTAAGCATAAGAGCTTGGTTGCGGCATCATATATAAAAAAGTTGGAAACTAAACATTAAAAAAAAGATATATTACTTTATAGGCAATACAATTATCGAACAAATAAATTATTTTGGTTGACTATAGGAAGTAATAAAAACAAAATAGATTTTCGCAGAAAGTCAACCACTAAATCTATATCATTATATAGAAAGAAACACTTTTTTTTTATTGAACCTCAATATTTCAACACATATGTACGTTTTTGTAATCTTTTGCGTTATACATCTTAAAAAATATATACGCGTATAAAAATGTAATTCTTGCATGCATGCAACAATATTCCTCAAGAGAAATAAAATATATATAATTCATTATACGGATTAAAGGATGGCAAACTACAATACTATATTAAATGTTTTCTGGTGTCAAACTCGGGACTTCATATAGTTCGTTTTATTAGAAGAGAACATTAAAATGAACATGCGATAGTTGAATATTAATTCTTCCATACATTATCATTTTGTTGTTTAGTTGGTCATGACTCACCCAGGCATAACGTTATTTTTTATTAATATATAATATGTTGCACAGTGGCGGCCCAATAGAGGGGGATGAGGGGACATTTCCCCCGGGCGCCGGGGTAAAAAGGGCGCCGGAGTAAAAAGGGCACACGGCGAGAGAAATTAGAGGCTAATAAAAATTATTATAAAACTACAATAAAACAGCCTAAAAGACAAAAACTGTCAGCATATTTTAAATGTAAAATGAAAATGATTTAAAAACTCAATTTTGAATATGATTTTTAATTTTTATCATTCTTTTTTTTATGAATTAAGGTACTACTTTAGGGTAGGAGTGAAAATATTTTATTATGACTTTGAATTAAGTTAAGGCTGGTGTACCCAAAAATGAAATCAAAAAAATTCTATCTTAAAAACTCTCGTCGCAACAGAGCGTCAAAGTATCGCAAATGCCCCGCCCCCTAATGCTAATGAATCTATATTTGGACCCTAATTTTGAACAACTTCAATTTTTTTTCAGCGGTTAAAAAAAATACTAGCTTGTTCTTCGTGTTGATTTTTAATGAAAATTGATTTTTCAGATTTTTCTAGAACGAATCTGCCGAGAAAAAAATTATCGCAAATTGACCCATGTTAATGTGAATATGCAATCTTCATTAATTTTTTTCTCTATAAATGTCTGGTAAAAATCGTTTAAAAAGTCAAATTCATTAAAACTTGATCTATAGAACACACTAGTATTTTTTGTTTAGAAGTTGGTCAAGAAAAATTTTGCACACGGGGAGCTTGAAGTTTTGTATGTTTTGCGTGTTAAAGGGGGCGTATCCCAACGACTTTTAATGCTAATTTGCGGAAGATTTGATTTGAGCCGAAACTTTTTGGAGTATAGAGAATTGTTCCTTGGTTCATTATGAACCTAAAAAGTGATATTAAATTAAATTTTACGACAACATCGCTACCCTAAAGTAGTACCTTAAGGAACGGTTTTGTATCCTCCACAAATATTTTTTTTGGAGTTAGTAAAGTAACTTAAAATTTTTGGCTCAAATAAAATATTCGACAAATTTAGTATAATTAGAAAAGATATCTTCATATATGTATATAATAAAACGTCAAGATGTCAAGATCTTGTGCGTAAAATTTTACTTGAACAACTTCTGAACAAAAAATACTTTAGGGTGTTCTATAATATACAGATCAACTTTTATTGACTTAGTAAAGAGTTTAAAAAAGATTTTTACGAGATTGTTATTTTTTATTTATTTTTATTATTTTTTTTTTTACGGAGAACAAAATTATTGCAAATTGCATATTTAAATTTACATAGATCAATTCTCAAAAAAAAAAAAAAAAAAAAAAAAAAAAAAATCGAAAATTTGTGGTGGACCGTAAAATCAATTTTTAGATCCAAACTTTTTAATCTGGAGAGTATTTTTTAAACACCTGAAAAAAAAAAATTCAAAGCATATATGGGTCAAAATCGGGGTTAAAATGATCAAATATATATAGATTCATTAGCATTTTGCGACACTTTCACACTCTATTGTGACAACATGCATTTTTTTTTCTTAATTTTGGGTACAGTACACTCTATACTTAATACAGAAAATAAAAATACAACCCTACCTTAAGGTACGTACTAATAAATATGTCGTAAAGAAATTTTTAAAAAGCAATTTA
Source organism: Ecdyonurus torrentis (assembly GCA_949318235.1). Classification (NCBI taxonomy): domain Eukaryota; kingdom Metazoa; phylum Arthropoda; class Insecta; order Ephemeroptera; family Heptageniidae; genus Ecdyonurus; species Ecdyonurus torrentis. The sequence continues at coordinate 9,549,022 of OX439132.1, forward strand.
GAATCATGTTCTTATATTGAAAAAAAATCATCAACATTTTTCTTCGATTTTATACTTAAATGGTGTAAAAAATATTAAATTTGAAGTACTTGAAATGTAATAGCAAGTTCTTTTAAGTATACTAATTTTGCATTTTATGCCAAAAAGGGGCGTGGCTCCCAAAAAATCGCGCCTGCGGCGCAATAGGGGACTTCGCCCTATCCACCTGAAAATGCTATTTCTATGGGTGGGGGCGCACCGCGAGTTTATCCCCCGGGCGCCCAATTTGACGGGCCGCCACTGATGTTGCACGCATATGTATATAGTATATAATATTATATGCATTTTATATTATTATTGTAACGTTTGATAAGCCGAGGGAAATTTTCCCAAGCTTAGAATTCCACCTTCACGTGACCTTCATTAATAAAATATTATACCCCTCTAATTTATTAAAATTATATTTGACTTTGGTGATTAATTTTCATTCTTATGTCAAACTTTCCTTTTATTGTTATATAATTATTGAATGAAAAAAAAATTCTAGTATATATAAAAAAATTGTAACACCTTTTTTTGTGTGTGTGCCGTGCTTTATAGAAATTTGAAAATTCTATACATTTTATTATTACTCTAATATGGCCTGATAAAAATAAAAGCACATTTACATTACCATAGTCCAAAATTAAAAACATTTAAAAAATGGTGAACATTTATATAATAATATATAATTATGAGTCAATATTAATAAATATAGAGCAAAATAATAAAATAAAGTCTCAGATTTTTTTCTGTCCACATTTAATTGTTACTAAAATATATAAGGAAATAATTATTATGTTAGAATATAAATTAAAATTGCACACACGCAATTATTACATAACCATAATTTACTGTTATCATTTTTTTTAAAGCAAAATTTATTATATTTTCAGAAAAGAAAATATAATAACTCGCAATTTCATTATATATTAAATTATGTGAGTCACTGCTCATGTATAAAGAAGGGGAAAAAATGCAAGTTTTAAAATTTGAATTGACAAAAATTGTAAAGGATTGAATAAAAAGTAGCCTTTTTTTATCAAAAGTACTTGAGAATATTTTCATATTTTAACAACGGACTCATGCAGAACACTAAATAACAGTGGGGAAAAAAGCTTCAGTTAAGAGTACTTTTTTATTTAAAGTAAGAGTACTATATAATGTGTACGCATACTTGAAATATTGTTACAATGTGTATGCTTATTTTAGCACAATTGTATTATTCTTATTTCTATCAAATGCAGCATGTTATAGGCATCATAATAATACATAATGTCCCTTAGTTTTATATATATATATATACACATATATGTGCTTTTCAAACGCAGCATGAAGTTTTTTTTGGAGTGCTCTATATAGCAATGGCAAAGCTTAGCAAAGCAGGGGGGCTTTTTCTCTTGTATAGTACTAAGCTCTCTCAAAGTTTCAAGTGTATATTAAGTTAAAACCAAGTTGAAATCATATGACGTCATTACAATTTAAACTTTGCCAAAAAAAATATAAAATATTTTATTATACTCAATTTAACATTAAATTTATTAGATGCGTAAACTTCTGATATATAAAAGTATATCGTTTGAAATAAATTTTATGGAAGTGATTTTTCTTTTTCCTATATACATTTTCGTGCAATATAGAAAATCTAGAATAATATACCTATAAAACTTGCACTGTCTATAAATTATTATACGTAATGGTCCATACAGTTGTTACATTTTTTATATTGTATACGAATAAGACTCAAGTGTATATACGTTATAGAAGGGTAAACTACGTCATTTAATAAAAAATGAAGTCGTTTTTATTTGTTCCATAGTTGATAATATTGCATATACGGATATAAGAACCAGGAGGTTGGTTCGATTCTCACGAACCCAGCTGTTCAACTTTTTTTTAAAATATCTTCTTCTGGTTAGTTCCTTTTCATAACCTTTTTTAATACACAATCCTGAATATTATGACGTAAAAACTTCCGTCGAGAAGCCTCTCTTATTTATAACAAGAATATAAAAGAAAAATTTACCGGAAATATTTTTTTCATTTTGTGAACATTTTTCTTTATATTCATCTCAGATAGATATTTTCTTTATGTAATAAGAAATATACGCTAATAAAAGAATAAAAATATAATATTAACAATACAATTTTTATATAATAATATAATAAAATAAAAAACAAGTTTTATTATATTGTTATCATTTATAAATGTCCATGCTTATTATTAGATATGACATTTTATAATGTATATTATTAACATAATCAAGTTTAAGATATGCATAAATAATTGTATAATTTAATTATATACTAAAAAATAATTGTACTGTCATTTTTTTTTTATGTTGAGTTTCATATTTCTATAAAGATACTTTTTGAGAAATTGTTTGAGAAGAGAAAAAAAAAGTTGAATAATTTATCAATTCAAATAGAGGTATATAAGAACTCTAATTATTATAGAAATGTTAAAGAAAAAATATACATCTCTATTTAATTAACATATCAATCAACAATAAAAGGTTTCTTTTTGTATATATAATATAATATATACCTCATTATAATAACTGCATGTTTTTTTTTATTATTTCAATATAAACTATAAATCCTTTTTTTTATTCTTATATGGTTGAATGGAATGGATAATAAGGAATGCTTTTGATATAAAGTTGGGCATGTGGAAAATATGATATATAATGCATATTACGTATATAATATAACTTTAAGGAACAATACTGATTAGCACAATAATTTTATTTAATGTTCCTTCTTATAATTGAAATTTTACCATCCGCAAATTTAATCGACTATTGTTCTGTTAATTATCTTTAAAAAATACAATCCAATTATAAGTATATAACATTATAATTCTTGATGTACTTAATGAATCATGTACTCTGTAACTTGCAAATTTGGCACTTGAAATATATAAAAATTCTTAAATCATGATGTTTATAGTCCTTGTTTCATTATTAAAAAAATTTATGAAGGACTTTAGGAAAGTATAATATACCAGTATCTTTCATCTCATCATTATTGTTCTTTTGTTCTATTTTTTTTTTTTTCTTCTTTCTTTTACAAAAATGTTTTAGATGTTATTCAAAATAACTGGTTAAAAATCACAATTAATATAAAATCCTGGAAAATTTCTAAAAATTCTCACATGAAAACAAACAATAACAATAAGTTGTCTGTCTTTACTATGTGTGACGACATCTTATTTCTTTGTAATTTCAAAATTCCTGAATATAAATGGAGTTAAATTTTATAAACATTAAAATTAATTAATAAGATGAAACTCGCAGCATGTGGTCTAAAAAAAGCTATATAAATTTTTAAATAATTTACTCCTTCGTTAGACATTATAACATTAAATTTCTTTTGTTTTAAATTTTAAAAGTGTGTGATATCAACTTTGTATTATATGCTTTTACGGCATGCATTCAAGTTGAAAGCAAAAGCTGCACACAGAAAAACCTAGTATATTTTATTTCCTTTGATCATTATCGAGTATTTAATTTGAACCCCTTTATGCTGCACTTTCTAGATTTCCTATGGCGTAATATCAAATTACATCTGATTATGTTCTTTTTATTTTATATTATAGTGATCTGAATAAGCATTTGATTAAGCTTCGAGAGTCTGATTTCTCCCCCTTGTAATTACAATCAAGCATGCTCATATGTGATAAATCCCCTTTCGTGTAAAAGTTTTAAGTAATCTCATGTGAAAAATAAATTTTTATATGTTTTAAGTTTTAACGGTTATAAATGTTATAATGATAATAATAGTAAAAAGATTCCAATGATTTAAAAATTTTATTTGAAACGTGACATAAGGCCAAATGGAACAAAAATAAAGAACTCTTTGACATTTTTTTTCGTACCATCATAACATGCAGATTTTTATCTATTAAATATATACATATATATATTTTTTTTTTTCGCATTTTGTAAATTGATCTTTTGCGTGAACACATACAAAACACGCATACAAAGAAAAAAAAATCATAATTTTTTTCTTATGCGTGTTACGATATGATGATAAAACCACAGAATTGCGGTTTAGATTGTCGCGTTATGTTCAGCATAAAAAAAAAACTAATAATAAAAAAAAACTAAATATCATATGTTTGTTGCTCTATTTTTTTCTGATAATATTTTGTTACGTTATTGAATATCTAAAAGTCAAACAACAATAATAATATCATGTTTATGAAATGATAACCATATCGTATTTTTTGTTTTTGCATGTGTATACTTTAATTTTGAAAATAATAATAAAAATAATAATAATTGAGAAAAAAACTCCCTTGGCAATTTTGTTATTGTTGTATAGATTGTTGGATTAAAGTATTTAATTAAGAATATAAGAAAACTTTAATTACCTCAACAGGTTAACTCATGCATTCTCTCTCTCTCTCTCTCTCTCTCCCTTTATTGCTCTCTTTTGGCTTATAGTTTTCTACAAATCATTTTCTCCTTGAAATCAATTATACCCTAAATGTCAATACAAATTTTGTAAAAACAAACAAACTGAAAATTAAAAATGCAAACAAAAACATACTTTTCATAAATAAATAAATAAATTAAAGGTGAAACATATATACAGAGTATACACATTTTCTTATATATATAAATCATACTTCTATATGAGTGCAGATATATTGTATGACTTCTATAGACATTATTGAAAAATAAAATCATCATCATGCAATATTATTAGTAACGGCAGATTGCCAAAGAAGAAAAAAAAATCATTTGTGTAATACAGGTCAGGGTAGTGAATAACGCAAATAATCCCACACATATGAAGCATATCCCCGATATATTTATCCATGTCATATTGCGTATACACCCACGTCACCGTATGTTACGTATAATGTTTAAGAAAAAGAACGGAAGGGTTGCATAGAACTGATATTTTACAAGAGAAAGAAAGGAAGTCCGGTATAAAAGGCTTTCAATTTTTTTTTTCTTTCTACTTCTCTTATTTGCAGCTCAGTAAACTTTACTTCCTAATAAAATGTAATACGTAATATAACATTAAAAACGACACAATATTCTTTTTTTACATTCTGTCAATTTTATTTCCTTCTTTTTTATATTATAAGTAACCGTGATATAAGATTTTTGCGATGGATAACGTATCAATTTGCTTGTAAGAAAAAAAAATCGTTTCCTTTTTTATATATACAAACGACAATTCAGAGTGTGTTGTTATAATCCTTTTCTTTACGCTTGTCAGTTTTTTGAAAGCATGTGTGAGAAGAAAATTTTGCTATACTTTTTCAGGTGTTTCTTATCGAGAATCGACATAGTGTATGTTTAATAGTATTATATAAAAAAATAAAAACGTCTAAATTTAATGTACAACTTTTTTATTCGGAATAGTATATTATACTATATAATTATATATTAATAAACCTAAAATAAAACTCTTCATATTATTTTAACATGATAGTCAAAGAAAGAACATTCCATAAATGCAAAAAAACTATACTCTAAAATTAATGGTTTGTCAATGGAAATTTCAAACTTTTTGTTTATATTTGTATAGAACTTATTATCATATCATACATAATGAATTTAAATATTATATAGTTCATTAATTTTATTCTTTTCCTTTTCTAAATATATTTGCATTTGAATTATATTCAAACTAAAAGTTTTAAATTAACGCAGGATTAATCAACAGAAAGTAATGTTATTAAAATAAAATATAAAAAAAATCATACATGTCATTAATTTTAGTACATTTCAAGTTATGTTGATAAATGAAGATGTACGTTGTTTGACAGAATTCATAAAGTGATATTAAAGTTTGAAGCGAGAGAGGGAGAGAGAAAGGGATAAAGTATATAAGGGTGGCTTGAGTAATTATTGTTTTACTTCCAAAAAAGGAATTAAATGCAGCCCAAACATAAAATCAAAAGAACATTTTTCTGGTTGCTAAGCACTTTTCTCTTTCTTTATAACACAATTTCCCCTTTACTCCCTTTCTCTCTCTCTCTCTCTCATACTTTTTTTTTCTTTTAGAAGTTTTTAATAAGCTATATTCTTAACTCCCAAGGCCTTTACTACCATTAAAGCATTAATATTCTTCCATCAAAAACAACACTATTCTTATAATATAATATTTGAGCCCTTTAGGCTTATACATAATAATGATAATAAATAATATACTTTAGTTGTGGTATACGAGACGTATTAAAAAAAAAGTATAAGTTCTATATTAAGATCTTTTGAATGCACTCATACTTTCTCAGAATACTTTCATATAAAATATAGAAGATCATAAAGAATCCTATGCACTTTACTTTAATTGTTTATTCTTATTGTTTGCATCATAAGTGTAATATTTCGGCTTAAGTTATTGCAATTAATCAATTTTTTATGAATATATATAGACTTTCAGTGACAAAAATACTCAGCATGAGCATTTTTTTTTTTTTTTTTTTTTTTTTTTTTAGTTTGTTTTATTTTGAGATATTGTGAACTTGAAGAATATAGAAACTCAAAATAAAATTGATGTTTCAAAAAGAAAAAAAAAATTAATCGTAATTCATTTCTATAGTTCAGGTTTTCTTTACTGTAATGTATAATATAATGGTATGCATGTCATAGCTAAAACACGCACGCCTAAACAATTTCTCATGTTTAAAACATTTGGAATTGTATTGTTACGGGCCAGTGAATATTTCGCCTTCAGAGCCGACAAGGGATTTTGAATAAAAAAAAAAGAAGAAGAAGAAAAAAAAAATGCGTACAGGAACAATTTTGAATAAAACGGACGTATATATTTAGTGGGTGGATCATCAAAGAAAAAAGTGTGTGAGAGAGAGAATAGTAAAAAGAATTTAAGAGAGAACTTTCTATATATCCGTCAGTACAAACACTTATAATATCGTTTCCTTTTAATATAGAACAATACATTTTGATGACCAAAAAATCTGTAGAGATAATAATCATTTTTCACTGTTATCATATTGTAATTCATTATGTTACGCTTATTTTACTATTCTTTAAATTAGAACATAAAAAAGTCATTATATATTTTATTATTTTACTAATGAATTTAGAAATTAGGTGTAGGCCATGTCTTCCTCTTGTTTTTTTTTTTTTTTTTTTTTTTTTTTTTTTTTTTTTCCCTTCATATTACAAAATTGTGTTTGTTGTTTTCATTTTGAGTCCTCAACCTACCTACCTATAACATGCTAACATTTTAATTGTTCTTGTAGTTCTTTCTAAAAACCTTTTTGTTCTTTGCTTTGCCATTTTAGAACCTTGTTATGATATAAACATGAGAAAATTATTTTTAAGAATTCAAATATAAAAATAATTCAAGTATTGTTACATGTGCATATTCATTTATATTGCATATTAATTATTTTAAAGCAATCAAGCAATATTATTTTCAATAGCTGAGCTGAGCTGAGCTGAGCTGAGCTGAGCTGAGCTGAGCTGAGCTGAGCTGAGCTGAGCTGAGCTGAGCTGAGCTGAGCTGAGCTGAGCTGAGCTGAGCTGAGCTGAGCTGAGCTGAGCTGAGCTGAGCTGAGCTGAGCTGAGCTGAGCTGAGCTGAGCTGAGCTGAGCTGAGCTGAGCTGAGCTGAGCTGAGCTGAGCTGAGCTGAGCTGAGCTGAGCTGAGCTGAGCTGAGCTGAGCTGAGCTGAGCTGAGCTGAGCTGAGCTGAGCTGAGCTGAGCTGAGCTGAGCTGAGTTGAGCTGACGTGAGTTAGAGTTGAGTTGAGCTGACGTGAGTTAGAGTTGAGATGAGTTGAGGTGTGCTGACGTCGTGAGTTATAGTTGGAGTTGAGTTGAGTTGAGAGAGAAAGAGAGCGAGAAGAAACAAAGTGTTATTGATTAACTCAATAAAAAAATGAAACATATTACATAAAAAAAACAGCCACTCAAGAAACTTGATCATGAAATAAAATAATTCTCTATGGAGAAGTAAAAGTATAACTTTGTTAAAAAAAAAAAAAAAAAAAAAAAAGCAAGACTTGAATTGTGTATTGTTTCAGGTGCTAAAAGCTTTGCAAGTCTCTCCAGGTAGAAGAAATATATAAAAAATGTTTTTCAAATGACCTTGATGAGCTTTCCTTGGCCTCGACATCTACTCGCACGGATCATCCTTTTTTTTTTTTTTTTTTTTTTTTTCTTTTTAATTTTTCTTCCGCGCTCTCCATAACATATAACTTCACCATTATATTCTTTAATTGATTAGTATTTAAATATTATTATATTGAATGAATATGAATATAAATAAACATTCTTCTTCTCTATGCTTTCCTGTTCCTTGTTGCGATACTGTCTACTCATAAAAAATACTTCTCTCTCTGGTGTATACATATTTATAATGAGAACTGTTGAATTAAGAATATCAAATACAATTTCGTATAATAATAAAATCTTAAAAATCTTAATTTCTGATAATTTTGTGTAAGAAATAAGGAAAAATACAAAGAGAGAGAGAGAGAGAGAGAGAGAATGATATATATTTCAACTTATATAAGAATTTTAAGTAGATAATTAAATTATTTGTTAATTGGATTTACGCGTGTGGAAAATACCATGTAACGTTATATACAATGCAAATGGCATTTCCGCAGTATTTTAGTTACCGCGACATGAAATAATTTCATTTTTCTATTAAGTTTAAAATTCAAAGAATCTAATTATTATAATATGTGACGACTTTTCCTGATTTTTGTTTGTATAACATAATGAATGCACTGTGTGTGCTATATACATTGTTTCATTTATACACAATATTACATCAGAAATAAATTAATATGCAACAAAACTTTTAGAGAGGAAATAAATAAATTAATAATAATAATAAAAAATCCATGCATTGACGATACGTAATAAAATAAAATTTCCAACAATTGGATGTCTTACAATTTTCCGCTTTACTGAGAGACATGCTGTTGTAATTGATACATTTCCTGTGTTCTTTTGAGTTTTGTAATTTAATTGTAATATTATGAAACGTTATTGGAGAACCTCTGAATCGGAAACAAATATCACAATCAAACAATTAAACCAAATATATATTTTTGTCTATAAAAACTGTTTACAAGAATTTCAAAATCATATATTATAATGTTCGTAAACCCTGTACCATGCTTGCTCCAAAAAAATGAGCATTTCTATACAAGGCATAGCGATCTTCATTTTTTTGTGGTTTGGAGCACAAAACAAACAAACTTAGGGTTTACGAACACCATTATTTTACACGTAATGCATGTAACGATTGCAGCTCCAAAAGAAAAAAGTAATGATATTAATATTAATAACAAAAACGAAAATTAATTAAGCTATACTATGAATCAATATAATATAAGTATTAATATTATTATTTTTTTTTTTAATGTAAAAAAATTGTCATCATAAGTTTGCTTTAAAATGTGTTAATTCAACACTGTTGAAGTATAAACACATTAAATTAGTATCATTTCATTATCAGTTTACTGGTTTTACTTTTTATTTTAACTTTACACACAAAAACAGGTGATAGGTGTACGATGTGTAATAATTATATTTAAACAGCACGTCAGAAATACAACAAAAAAAAAATTGTTACAGTAAACAATTTTCAATAAGTATTTTTGTCAACGCACTGACACTATCACGCGATCTTAATTTATCAAATAATAAAAAAAAAAAAAAAAAAAAATCTCCTTATTGTTTCCGCATGACACCCAAAACAGTGGTAGACAACATGATATGAATGTGATATACATATCATATTTTTTCCGGAAGTTCTGTATTTTATTTTGTCTTCGCACAAAAACGTTTCACCCATATATTGCATGGCAACGGCAACACACAAGGACAAGGCCATCCTATATACATACTATTATTCTCTTCAATATTAAGTTTCGTTTAAATATATAACTAACCTGTGAGCGCTGCTCTCACAATAATTAATATAGGAATTATGCTATATAATACTTTTTAAACTAAATATATATTGAATTTAAAATTTTAGATTTATAAATACGGAACAGTATATTGCATGGTGTTTTTAAGTTTATATAATATAGTTTAAATATTAAAATTTGAAATCAAGAATTAGTAAAAATTGCACCCTTAAACATGCTGTGGAAAGGACACAGACAAAAATAAATACGTAATTTTGCTATAGCTCATGTATAATACAACATATTTTGTTCAATATACAGCATAATTTATGCTATACTTTATAATATAGCATAAATATTACATTGTATTTCTAAATGATTTATGTTGTTCTAATTTAGTAACATTTATGCTATAGTGACATAAATGTAGCATAAACTATACGTAATTTATTACTTCCATGCATGTCATATAGAGGAAAATGAAAAATGTATATGGTCGAAACCATAAGTACCTTCTACATAAAATAGAATAAATAGACCTTCTATAATTGTATAAAATTATAAGAAGGTCCTGGTCGAAACCCATGCAGTTGTTGGCAGGGTCCATTTGTTAGCAGTGTTAGTGAAAACTTTTAAACAATCTCCTTAACTATATATAAAGCTATTTACTTGAAAATTTGGATAACCAGAGTATAAGGATGGGACTCAATGGTATAACATGAAAAATACTTTCACTTCAAAACTATTTCTCAAAGTGATGCCAATACCATGTAATTGACCTTTTCCATTTAAACTTAACTCGTAAAAAGCTATTTTATTTTAAGAATGCAAATAATAAGTTGTCGACCATATAAACATTACGTATACAATTTTTTTCAATAAGAACAATGTTCAAATTAATCAACTAAAGTATAATTATTATTTGATTACAATAATTGGTTTCCTATAAAAAAAAAATTGGCAGTAACAAAATAAATTATTTTTGAACTTATGTTGTTTGTTTTGGTTGCTATTATATACATAATATATTATATTATATAATATGTAATATGTATCCAATTTAAAGACTTATTCAGCATTACATTTTAATAGTTTGTTTATTTTTTTTCTATTCTTTTTCTTTTGTATATATATTTTTAGACTAAAATAATGTTACAATACAATATAAAATTACATTTATATATAAATATATAGCATAAAAATAGCATAATATAATGTTTTTTTATTCAGTTATTTTGTTATTTTTAAACTAAATTATAGTTTGAATTGCTATGCTTCAACGATGGCATATTTTAAATCTCATCAAATGCATTCACAAGGAAAACGTTCTGCTTTATTTAATTTTAATTTATACAAAAAATAAAAGTTTTAAAAATAACATCATATAGAATAGAGATCTATAATTTTAATTTATTGAGCAATTTTATATAATTTACTATAAATAAGACAAAAAAAATTATATATTATATTATTATTATATACTGTTTCTTGTACTTTATAATTGTAAAACTTTTATTCTTGATTTCAAATTTGAATATTGAAACTATATATATAAACTTGCAAAACACCATGCAATATATATACTGTTCTGTATAAATCTAAAATGTTAAATTCAATGTTAATATTATAGAAATAGTAAATGATTGTATGAATTATATAAAAATGGGGATTATGGGAAATTTTGATTGATTTTGGATTGGAATATGTAAACTATTACCAAAATCAATGTGATATCATTTCGGTTTTTCGTTCACATTTTATTATATAAAATAAATATTAGAAATGTGAAACTGTAAAACAAAAACATAATGAAATATAATATATACTTAATATGTTTATAATTATAACAAAAAGTTGACATAGATTTTTTGACATTTTTTTTTTTTTTAATACAAAAACACAAAGTGCGTTTTGTGACAAAAAAAAAAAAACGTCAGTGACGTCACAGTTGAGCTAGTCTTCATGGTGCACTGCAGTGATGTTGCACTGACACCGACAGACATCAAGTAGATAAAGCTTCAGTTCACGCATTGTCCCACGACGTGACAGCTAGCCTTATACCTAGGTACCCGTGACTGCACTGCATAGTCGTGATTGTCATGCCGCGCGCCAACAAACTTCATGGGAATCATCAACAAATTTCTTTCAAACGACAATCTACATTTTTTTTTTTTTTTTTTTTTTTAAGGTTACAAAGGATTTTTTATTTTCCTCTGCTTCTTTTTATATATGATTATTAAATTGGTGCATCGTCATTGTAATGAATGAGTGATAATTTTATACTGTGTTACAGAAGGCTTCATCTAATTATATATAAAGTTAACTTTTAATCATTATGTATGTATACGTATATACTGTGTGTAAATTTCTTTTATTATAAGGGAAAAAAGTCATGCAGTGCAGATGCAATCTGTGGATCAATTTATACATCTATAATTTTTGCTTTTAAGCTTTTTACTTTTAGCTTTTAAAAGCTCATCGTCAGAGAGAGATACACGGACAGAAATTTTAACAGACAAAACTTAAGATCTAAGAGACCAGCCTTGTTAAATCTATAGCTAGCCCGAAATTCCTTTTAAACCTTACAAGCATGCGTTTATTAACTTTTACAGACCAAGTCTCTACAGTTTTACAGGGCAACCTGTAAGCGCCTACAGCCTGCCGTCTAAACGGTCAATAGTCCCTGCCTGATAAAGTTAAGAGACCTGCCCTGTACAATATTATATTTCCCGCCTGTTAATGTTAAGAGACCGGTCCTGTAAGTTTTTATACGCGACCACCCTTGAATTTGCTTGGCCTGTAAATTTTAACAATCCATGTCCTATTGAAACTTAAGTTTTAGTAATGTTAATTTTAATACATGAACTATTTAACATTTAAGGTTATCTATAATTGCAATGTTGCCAAATTTAACAAGTACAGAGTTTTCAAAATAAAATAAACCTAAAAAATTACAAAGTTTCTATATATATAGTTATTAGAAAGAAAAGATAGAGTTAATATAGTTAAAGAATAAAACAATAATTAAACTTATCCCTTTACTATATAAATATAACATAAAAAGGTAAAATATGAAAAAATTACATGCATGTTTTATTGTATATGAATGTTTTATTAAAAATGAAAAGAAAAATTGCATATTTATTACATAAACATAAATATCTTGTTGTAGTATATGGTTTTATAGTTTTATAGTCATAACACAACACTGAGTTTACTTCCACTGTTCACTTCACTTTAAAACTTAAATACTTAGCTGAGTTGTGATATTCCAAAATCTGCAATCAATACGTAGATGAAAGGGGTCAAACGATGCAAGAAATACGACTGCGACCAGTTTGTGTACCGCGCGACGAAGCAGGCTGCAATGGGCTGCATGATCTAAAAATTAACAAAAAGAACAATTAAATAAATATATCCGATTAACATAAAATATATTAAAAAAAAAAAAGTCATATATTAATACTTACATTTTATTCGTATCCCATTATACGTATTTGTAGGCCAACAGCAACCCTTGCACTATGATTTGATTGCGGACTAGGCGCCATGATCTGAAAAATAAAAAAAAAATAAAAATTTAGTATAATGTTGTGAAGGGAAATTGATTAACTCAGTATTAAAAAATAATAATAATAATACTTACATACCATTTTCTATTCCAAAGTATTTGCAGTCCAGCAGTCGTTAAACCTCTTCTTAATTATCGATAATTTTATACTTATGATAGTAGCACAATTAAAAAATATATATTCACATAACAAACTTACACTCTTGATGTGTTCTCACCAAGATTTTTTTTCAACTAAACTCCCAAAAACCGTTAAAAAGTAAAAGGGGGAACTACAGCGCATTAATATGCGCAGGGCTGTACAGGACCGTCCTGTAAAATCTTAAGGGTAACCTGTAAACTTTTAAAGTCTATAATTGACATCCGGTCTCTAACTTTGTACAGACCCTGCACTTTAACTTTTTAATAGGGTTTACTATTTACTTTAACACGGCGTCCTGTAGCATTCTATATACCAACCGTATAAACAGTTAGGAAGCAAGGGTCTGTAAAATTTAATAATTCCAAAAATTCCAATACTGTAGAAAATTAACGTTTTGGTAGGTAAACAATTAAAGGCAGGTCTCTAACAAATCTAGTTACAGGGTGGTGTGTAAGAATTAATATAGACTTCCTCTAAAATATAACATCTTTTGCTTTTACACGCCAGTCCTGTGAAAATCAAAGCGCAGGGCACATACAATTTTAACATTTTCCTGTTAAAACTGTAGTAAGCCAACTTGCCCTGTAGATTTTTCTGTCCGTGTAGATAGAGAGAGAGAGAGAGAGAGAGAGAGAGAGAGAGAGAGAGAGAGAGAAGTGCAGTATCATGAAGTGCATAAAACATATTATATTCCTATATAATACTGAATGAAGTTAAAATTAAAATACTTCAAAAATTTCAAGTTAAAACATAATAATGATAACTGATGATACCATCTTCACAAAGTGAAAAGAATTGCAAAAAATATATATGCAGGGAAAAAAATAACTGTATAATTCACAACAATTTGCTAATTTCTCAATAAATGTATAATTATAATTCTTTTATAGGATTTTTTTTCTTTTCATTTAACAAGCAATTATAGTAAGTAATAATAAAAAAGAGAAAATAATAATACTGAGTTGTGTCCTTGTACAAAGAAGTTACAGAGAGCTTCAGTGCGTGACCAAAGTTGAATATTTTGCAATACGTGCCAAGTAGTTTACAAAAAAGTAAACAACAATTTGCACTTTAATTAGGGAGAATGATAATTAAAGTTAGATGTATCATATTTAAAATTGAAAAGAAATTATTAAAAGGTGGAGCTTTTAAATATATTATAAGAAGATAAGCAAGCGGGTGTAACCGGAGTACACATTCAATCTTTATAATATATTTTGAGCTTCTACATTATACATGCTGGCATCATATGGGAGGGGTAACTGTATAATTTTTTTTTTATTTGGTTACTATTCTATTGTTATGGTAATTTGATAAAAAAAAATGTTTATGTCAAAATGCAAGGGCACGAGTTTATAGAATAGGAAATTGTATTCTCTTGTATTGTAATTTTTAAATTGGTTTCAAATTTAAGCGAAATGTCAAATTGAGCATGAAAAAAACGGGAACATAGTTTTTTTTTTCACTATTGTGTGTATAGTGTATATGGAAGTATTTTATATTGCGTGATGCTAAAGTTTCATTATTGTTATTTTTGTAATGCAACTATATCTATATAGCTTATATAAAATTTGTTACAATATAATATAGTATGTTAGTTGCCAAAGTATATTCTGAAATATTGCGTTTACTCCATATTACATTTTTCTTCATGCAGTGAAACAGGATTGTATATTATATGGTTCATTAAAAAAAAAAATCTAAATTTTAACAAAAACATAATACACCTTGCAATAATTGTTCTATGAACTCACACCTCACACACATACATTATTGTATTATAATACTGTATTAAATATAATATGACAATAATTTTCAGTAACCCATTTCATATTCATGCATATGTTAGAAAAAAATTATGACTCATTGTATATAAGTTTTGAACTGACAAAATTATTGAACCTTATCGACACATATAGCCTTCATGTGTATATTTAAATCTAGCCTTATCATTGTGAATTTATAATATGACATATAACTAATATATGTCTGCTTTTTTTTTTTTTTTTTTTTTTTTTTTTCATCTCTGCAGCGTTGCTGATTGCAGCACGTGTCAATTTTATGTTTTTGCTAAAAACCATTTTATTTTATTCGTTTTTTTCTTCTTTTATCTTCTATTCATGCAATAATGATTCAGTTTGATAGCGTTTATTGGTAAAATTGTATAATACCGAAATAAAGTTATAGCTAAACGTGCATACGTGTGCGTGCGTGAGTGTGTGAGAGAGAGAGAGAGTGAAAGAATGCTTCATCGTTTCCACATTTCTTTTGCAAAAGAAAATAAAAATTGAAAACAGTTAAATCGATATAAAATAAAACCCATTAAATTTTCCTTAAAAATAAGGTGAACAATATTTTATTATGACTTTTTAGATCATCGCAAACATAAATTTTTATGTGTACACGTATTGCTGAATATAAAAAAAAAGCCCACATGAATATTGCATTGATATATAAAAATAAAAATCCCATATACATCTGTATACTGTATTATATATGTATGTATAAGTTATATTTAATTGGCTTAGCTTTGCAATAAATGTATAACGTAATCTTTTTTATATATAATAAAATATGAATAAATGCATGAAGATTTTCAAATACCACACACAATGAAAAAAAAAAAAAAATATATCTATATAAAATTTAATGTCCTTGAAATCCTCTTAATTTTTTTCTTCTTTTTCCTATATAATCACATATAAATGTCATGATATGAATATGTAAATAGAACGTTTATTTGCACTGGTGTATTAGTTAGTCATGCAAACTCTAAAAACTTCTTGCTAATTTTACAGCCTGTTGAATTTATACAATGATATAACATAGAATATGTATAATATATCCTAAAAATAAAACGATATATTTATAAAAAGCCAAAGGGGGGTAAATATGTAAATTTATTAAATTGGTATATAAAAGAGTATTAGACATTTTGAATTGTTTTAATATAATTTACGGATGACTCGACACCCCTCAATGTAAATTAAGGACACTTCTTCTTCTTTTTCTTGTAATGTATATAAGGGTTAGTTTTGTATGTAATAAAATAATTTTGTATGCAATGTGATTGGCTGGTTTATGAGACTTAGCAACAAGCAAAAGTTGCATGATGTTGTCTATAAGTTTTCTTGTTGCTACCGTGTTTTGTATTATTATAAGAGAGAGAGAGAGAGAGACTATAATATAAGTGAGTCATAGCCTAAGGGGGAATAGGTTGTAAAAAAAAAAAAAAAAAAAAAAAAACTTGGATATAGAGTCGATCGTGAGCTTTGTGGTTTATATTATAGAGAAGAAAACTTAAGAGAGAGAGAGAGAGAGAGAGAGAGAGAGAGAGAGAGAGAGAGAGAGAGACAAGACAGAGAGAGAGAGAGACCCTTGAAAAGAGGGTGATATGGGCATGGCAACAAAAGTTTCAAAATATTTTGCGTACATGTTTCCATTTTTCAGTAAAATGTTATCTATAAATGTGTGTATATAACAGCAACAAAGAGACAACAAGCTATTATAACATAATGATAATAATCAATATGAATATTTATAAAAAATTTGGTAAACAATAGAAGTAAAAGAACAGAGTTTTTTTTTTTTTTTTTTTTTTTTTTGCATCCACCCCCACTTACCCACACACGTATTGATGCCCTTGTACGATGCGGATGGCAACAGTGCATGTTGGTTTGCTTTATGCCTGTATGGCTTACCTATATAATAATATTATAATATACAAGAAGTAATATAACTTTGGTACGGTGCTCAAAGTCGAATAAAGGACTTCTGGAGGTGGACATGGCGTGCTTGCCATGACCATCCTTCTTTCTTATGTCTAGCTGAAACGAATTATTAGCGCTGAAGATAAAAATATAATATGATAGAGTATAATCAGGGCCGGCTTGGCCATAAGACGAGGTCTGCGATCGCAGACCGGGCCAACGTCATTGCGGGCCAAGCGGGCCTGAAAAAAAAAAGAAAGAAAAGAAAGAAAGAAAGCAAGAAAGAAAGAAAAAGAAAAGAAAAAGAAAAAACAACCTAACTTTAAAACCTTTGCCCGCATATTTTTTTAAATTTAATTTTGTATCATATGACTCAATCTATAATGCATGCACACAAATTACTTGAAATGCGCATTTTTATTGTAACTAAAAAAAAAAAAAAAAAAATGCATTGAGATCATTGCAAGCCAACTAAATTTTTTATGCACTTGGGCCAGCTAGGCATAAGGCCGTACAAGTTAGTCCGCGGGCTCCTGGATCGGGACTTTGCTTTTGCGGGTCTTTGGTTCTGATGAAAAAAAAAATCAATTAAAAAAAGTTCAAAGGTACTTTGAAAAATAGCTCACTTTTTTATTATTTGAAAAGAAGTGATATCATTTTTTTTAATTATCTGTTTCAAATAAACCCTTCTTTTTAAGCTGTCGTATTTGCGTTTTTTCAAAACTTCTTGCACTAGTATGTAAATAAAATATTATATTTTGGAAAGTTATTAAATTCATATATTTATATTTTATTTATATTATTTATAAAAAATATATTTATTATTAAATATATATTTCTAAACATTCGAGATGAGCCCGTAAATGACCCGTTAAAAAAAAGCATTTGCAAAGAATACAAGATAAAAAAAAAAGGCTAAAAACTTTTTTTTAGTACAGTACAATGTTTATAATTCTCTATAGCATGTAAAATCAAATGTTAATACTTAAAAATAATAATAATTTACAACTTTTGTCTTCAAAATAAAAATAAGTTTTTGTATATAATGAGAAATGAGCTTTTTTTTTTTTTTTTTGACACACAGGTTCAAGAGCTTTTTTTTTTCTTTTTGAATTTTGGACTAAATATTGATTTCCCCAAGTTATGGCTTGTTTTTTTTTTTTCAAATTTAAGCTTGAAATCAAGCTCTTTCAAGTCAAACAATTCAAAAATGTTTCAAGTTCTCTACACCTATAAATTCCTATAATTATAAATTTACAAATCCCTGTTCTGCCCCCCCCCCCCTTTTGTTTCTTTTTTCCCTATACTTCAATTAAATCATTACATTATAACAATCATTCCTTCAATATAGTTTTTTTCTATCATACATCAATTTTTGTCTAATATATTTTTTAAGGTGGCCGAAGGTCATGTCATGTAGATCGTAGTATATCAAAATAATGTCATGGTTCAATTACATACTAATTTTTCAATATAATATTGTTACACATTATTTTAAAAATTGTGAAAAAATTAAAATTTAATTCAAAATTAGCGTAAAAACCAGTGCCACGCCCCCTTTTAAAAAAATTTTCGCCTGCGGCGCAAGCTGGGGGGCTAGCGCCCCCCAGACCCCCCAGCATATGCGGGCCAATTCCCAGATTGCCAGACCGGGCCAACGTACCCCAAGCCGGCCCTGAGTATAATATATAGTTATATATAAAAAAAAAAAAAAAAAAGTGAAAATTTAGTCACCACTCTATAAAGTTCTAAGAATATTATTATTATTTGGTTTCTACCAGGCAAAAAAATAAAAAATAGTAATTATTGTTATTTTTAATGTTTCTAAAAGATAATTTTAATTTTTGTATAGTAATTAAAAAGAATGTTTTTATTAATTTTACGAAAAAAAGAAATAGAACGTATAAAATTACACTGAAATCATAAAAAAAAAAATATAATAATAATAATTACATGGGAATAGGGAAATAATTTTTCCTGCTCTTAAAAAGTATTAATTAAAAAGGCAATAAACAGAAAGATTCATAAAATGCATGCAATCCGTGATTTTGTGATTTTCTCTCTCTCTCTCTCTCTCTCTCTCTCTCTCTCTCTCTCTCTCTCTCTATCTACATAGCAACTCAAAATAATAATAATAATATTGTACACCGAGCTTTCCAGTGATGACAAAAACCGTGAATACGTGATTATTCCGTGATTATTAAATTCAACCTTCACGTCACCTTTTTTTTTATCAAAAAATCATTGTGTTAAAAATTATTACAAACGAGAGAGAAAAAAAACATTTGAATAATATATATTGTGAATAAAATAGAATAAAACTTTTTTTTTAGCCAAAAAACAAATTTGTTATATGCTTTTTTGATTTGAAATTTGATAATTATTTTTACAGATTAGTCGATGATAGAGGGAAATGTAAGAAGAGGTCAAGGGTGATTCCGGAGGGAGGTGAGCGGGAGGCTTTGATTGTTGTTGGTTTACCATACCACAAAATATATTCCTGTATATAGCGACGAGATAATAATAAAAATTATTATTCTACTACAAAATTATTATCAAACCTATTATTTTGTATAGGTAATTTATTCGTATAATAAGAGAGAGAGAGAGAGAGAGAGAGAGAGAGAGAGAGAGAGAGAGAGAGAGAGAGAGAGAGAGCTTGTATAAAACTAAATTGTATACTTATTGTGTTTATCACAATTCACAATATAATTGCGTGCGAGCATGATGCGTATCATTTACTCTCAATATCACAAAGTTGTATTTTTATTTTATATATAGATTATAAATTGTATAAGATATATATTTTTTTAAACATTTAAAAATTTAAACACATCACTCCTATAATGCTATGTACTTGCAGCAATATATTATTATATCTTTTATGATAAATTAACATGTTGAGCTGTATAATATATACAAGTGTGTAACATTTCAGTTTATATAAATTACATTTATACGTACGTAATTTAAAATAAAATTACTCACATTAAACGCAAGTATAATTTATGATTAAAACGCAAATTTACAAAGCAATAATATAAAAGTTATTATCATAATTCTTTTTTAATTATAATTATGCTCACGGACACAAACGTATAAAATAATGATATAGCTCACTATGCAGCAATATTTATGCATAACAATATAATTTATGCTATTATATAATATAGTGATTTTAATCAAGCATAATAGTTCAGATATGTTCAGCATGCACTTATCTTATTACAAAATAGCAAAATTTGTGTTCTATATAGTCTATACTCTATAGTCTATATACAATATATAGCACAGATGCAGCACAAATTACATAATTTATTTTTTCCGTATTTACCTTGTTGATTTTTTATATAAATATATATAATGGATGAAAAAGAAAAATCTTTACAAAAGCCATCAAAACCAATGTCATTCGTTGTGTAAAGCAAATGTGTTAAATAGCTAACTATCATTATAGTTAACATTGATTAATCTTTAAGTGGTGACAAACATAATTACTTTGACATTTTCAAGGAATTGGTGCTGAATATAGGATAAACTTGAAATGTATAGTTTATTTTCTTTCCATGTACTTGCATCTATTTTAATTAACGATCATACTGATGGAAATATGGTTCAATGTAAAACTTGAAATTTATTAATCACATTTATTAATCACATGTGCATCATTAATACATAAAATACTTTATATTTAATATTTTAATAAATAAAAATTAAATAGTTTTTGTATTCATACTTGACAAAGCAAGCAATTTTTTTAATGTTTTTTAATGGTGGATTCTCTTTTATTGTTCTTGTTGGGAAATTTGTGAATATGATCCAAATTAACTTCTGAAAATTGACCTCTATACATGAACACAGGATATATAGTTATTTATAGTATAATATTTTACCATTTAATCACCATACTTGTTTTTCTCATATAAGAATTGAAAACTTAGCGCGCGATTTTGATGGTAAAATATATTATTACAATTATTATACATTCGTGTTTACCGACCAAAGTGTGTACCGGTACAACCGGACCAGCTACCAGCCAGCCAGTATTGTAAGCACTTGTCTATATTACAGTTTTCAAAAATTTTGTAGTAAGAATTCTTCTTCGATTTAATTTCAAGTCATATAAAGTGAGGTCTGTTCCGCTATTTTTTTTTCTTCCAATCATATGTAAACACATCTATGTAAAAAAAAAAAATAGTAATAATAATAATATCAATTGTATAACAAGCACATTGAGATTTCGGTTTAGTGCAATTTGGTTTCAAAAAGTTGTCTCAAGAGTCAGCTCATGCTCATATAGGCAACTTTACAAAAATATAAATGAAACAATATAATACACAATTTAATACATGCACTAATTTATAAATTTGAATTACATGTCATGAGTACTTTTTTCCTACTAAAATGATAATTATTAATCATATGGTTACCATATGAAGATTTTTATAACGGCCAGCCCGTGTGTTCTTTTCCATTAATTGGAAAGTTCTTACCTGTCGATAAGACAATGTCTTGACTGGGATTGGGATTGGTGTACCACAATAACACAATCTGGCAAGCCAAAAAAAAAAAAAAAAGAAAAGAAAAGAAAAGAAAAAAACTTAAAACGAATGCATTTTTTTTTTTTTTTTTTTTAGGTTCTATTGCTACACAAATCAATCACTTTCTGTATATTTTTATATACGATACCATTAAAATTGTAAAACTATAAGGATTAGTTACGATTTCAAATACTCTGACAAAAGATTTTGTGCGTGGGGGAGAGAGAGAGAGAGAAAACTTTGTGTTGAGTACGAAGAAAGATGAAGACAGTGACACTGATTGGTAACGATTATTGATGAGATTTTTGTAAAGAGAGAGGAGAAAAAAAAACTCTGACAGCTTGTGATTGATCTGTACTACAAGTTACGCACATGTATATAAGCAACAAAAAAAAAAGTATAAAAAAAAATAAAGGAGAGAAGAAATAGAAGAGCGAGAGAAAATCAACTAGTTTGACCTAGGTCACGGTCAAGGAGAAAACTATAGGTTAATAACATTGATATACTATTTTCAATAAGGTTTATTTTAATATTTTATTAATATATAATAATGATCTTTAAATATATTATAGTTGTTATATTATTAACCCCTGCATGTATGTTTATAAATGTTATACTTATAAGTTATTCATGTATTCAATTCTTTTCTTTTTTTTTTTTTAATTATATAGATATTTATACAAGAATGGTTCGTATATTTATGAATGTAACGAAATTATACCCTTTCTTTCCATTGTAAAATATATTTTTATTATTTATTTGAACGTATAGGTATATAATTTAAATGAGAGAGAAAGATTCAGATGTGTATAATTTTATTTTATATTATGCTGACTATATGAGAGATATTCAAATTACGTTTGTAACACTTTTTTCTTCTTATTTTTGTACTGATTGTATACTTTTATATTTATTATTCCTATATACATAATATACATGTAATAAATACATACAAGACTTTTTCTTTCTTTTTTATCATTTATTAGAATCATTGTAGAGCATTTCAAAGCTGTTTAAATTTTCAAAACTGTAGTGCTAAATAATTGCAAATGATTTTTGAAACTTATTTGTGACAAAATTGTCTCTCATATCAGTATTTATTTGTCGTGTATCTCCGCGAAAAAAAAAAAAAAAAAAAAAAGTTATCTTCCTATTAGTCATCAAAAGAACTTTGCAGATGCGACAAAAAGTATACGATTTTGCAGAAAACGAAATACATGCTTTATTTGAATGGTTGAAGTTTGTGCATCTTTTAATAATAATATAAAATATAATATTTATTCAAAAAAATAAAACGTTAAATAAGCTTTTATAAATTAAAATAAAATATAAAGTTATACTCTTTCATAAAAGCATTGAAGAATGAACAGTATATAATACAATATTATAATTGGAGTGAAATACTTATTTCATTATTCAATAAAGCACGTTTTAATTACAATAAATAAAAGGAAAACTAGTCATCATGTCGACATAAAAAAAATGACAGGTGTATCACAGTGAGTCATGCAAAATATGAGTCATTTTTTATCTTTTTTTCATACCGTTTTTTTTTTTTTTTTTTTTTTTTTTACTAATGACTGTATGCATGCTTACTTACACTTACACACATGCATAAAATATATAAGTCACGTGATCGTACAATCAGCTGATTTACGAACACCTGATGCATTTTACTTTTATAATCACTTGACCTTGATAGTAAAGTACATACAATAAAATAAGTTGTTGCAATAAAATGACCATATCAGTTATTGTAATAACAAACTATCATTGCATGATTTCCGGAAATTATTGCATGCCATGTTTAAACATTAAAATTACCTTTTTTAACAGAACAGAAAAGTCTTATAGGAGAAATTATCATAAATATTATATACATTTTGCTTTGCTATTGAATCATACTACACATACCTGTATGAGTCAGTTATAATTATTTCCTATACATATACATCAGTGACAGTATTATAATATCTCATATCTTGATTGATTTTTATTGTCATTATTATTATTATTATTATTAACAATTTTAAGTTATTGTGCTAGAAATACTTCTATGTATTTCATGACACAGTTAATGAAAGAGTATAAAAGCATTAGTGCCATTTTTTTTTTTTTTTTTTTTTTTTTTTTTTTTTTTTTTTTTTTTTTTTAATAAGCCATGTACTAACGAGGAAGGAAATGAATAATGTTATATAAAATATTCGCATTACTCATGTTTAACTCTAAATTTTTATTTCAAAAATCTCTTCTTCTTCTTTTCAAGTCATCAAACACAAGATTTTTTTTATTGTATAAGCAACGATTTTTATTTATTTATTTATTTATACGTGAAAGAATCATTAAAATAAAGGAATATACGTTTTGGATTTCTTCTTTGGGAATACCGCCCCCCTATGTCTTGTTCCAACACATAATTGTTCTACAAGAAAATGTAAAGATCATCCGCTAAAAATAATTCTTCAAAGCGTATAACGCATCAAAATTAGATCAAAGTATAAAATTGATATCCATGCACGTGTTTTTTTTTTTTTTTTTTTTTTTTTTTTTTTTTTTTTTTTCTTCTTCTTCTGAAAAACTATTTAATTTTATGTGAATGTATATTTATTATAACAATGAATTTTTAGTTCTAATGATGTGTAACAAAATATCGTCTATAATAAAAATCATAGTCTATAATATTATAAAAATGTTTCACGATATATGTATAAAAATAAACCTTTTCCTTGGCAACAATTTAAATTTATTGATATCATAAAAATTGGACATTATAATAATATTATAAAATTTAGTTTCAAATTATATTTTTTCTGAATTATAAACTGTATATATAATATTTTATTGGTCCTTTCTTTTACTGCGCTGAAAGAAATTTTTAATCATGTATACATATTTTTTTCTTTTTTCATCTCTTTCAAATATTTATTTATTTACTTTTCTGAGAGCTGATTCTGCTAATTGTTTTCTATTTTTAATTTTTCTTGTTTGATTCTCTCTCTCTCTCTCTCTCTCTCTCTCTCTCTCTCTCTCTCTCTCTCTCTCTCTCTCTCTCTCTCTCTCTCTCTCTCTCTCTCTCTCTCTCATAATAATCTTTTACTGAATGTTGAAATAAAATAGGTGTTCTGAGGAAAGAGTGTGTTCGTATTTTTGTACAAATATGAGATGACATATTTATATAAGAAAAATGTAATTTTATATTTTTTTCCTTATACTTTTATTGCTTTTTCCATTTCACTCACATCAATTCTTTTCAATTTCATTTTATTTATATATTTATTTCTCTCTTGACTTTTCTTTTTCAATTTTATCTTTTCTATATGTCAAACGTAATAAGAAAGTAGCCTTTTTTTTTTGTTTTTATTACATTTTGCTTATTGCTTTTCCACTCATGATTTTCACTCTATATATACTTTGGGAGGAAAAATAATTCTATTATTGTTTAATATAAATTTATATTTTATATTTATTTTTTCATAATATTGTTTCTTAAACTTTTTTATTTGTCAACATTGTTTCTATATTCATTATTTTTTAATTAAAAATTGTATAAAATATAATTACGCAAGCAATACACAAAACTTATAAGCTTATCTTATAACTATAACGCAATGTATAATTTTGAAAAAAATTTAGCGGGGGTATACGTAGTGTTTTTTAGATTGACTTTATTTCCATAATTTGAGCCACGTTGGACGTTCTTTACTGTGTACATGAATTCTAGTTGCAATCATTATCATCTGTTCAATTATTATTATTATTATTTAACAGCTGAGTGAAAAATTATTAAATAATATACTCAATTAATGAGCTTTATCCAAACATCATTATGTGCATTATTAAGATTAATTCAATTAATTTGCAAATCAAAGAAGAAGAAAAAACTCGTACATACAGTCATACTGTATAATATGCTATGTAATATATAGGATTTTTTTTATGCATAAAACATAATAATATAGTATCTTATGCTTGATTCTCATTATATTTCTCATAAAAAAATATATATGAGCTTCATATCTTTCCACACAGCATCCACATTTTGTCATCATAAACATAAAAAAACATATATTTTTTTTCTTCCATTTTTGTTCCCTTCTCTCACATATTTTACACCACAGGGTGCAGTAATTCGCTCTTCACTCAATATTCAGAGAGATACTCGAGAAAATTGATAACACATGGTGCAAGACATTGAAGAAGAAAAAAAATGCAATCTTCTCCTTTCATGTGAAAAACAGATATGAAAATATCTCTACGTAACGTATGATATTACATGAAATCAGTTCACACTTGGTGTGACACATTTCTCTATTTAATTCTGATGTAACTTATGATCCATATTACAAGTTTTGGCTTTCCTCTACATTTAGCCTCATCCTTTATGTAATTTTATTTCTTATCAAATATTTGATTATACTCTTATTTATATGTCATGGATTTATCATTCAGAATATATTTTTGCAAAATTTATTTGTATTAATTATAAAAAAAAAAATAATAAAAAAAAAAATGATAATCGCCGAGGGTCAACTTTTTTTACAGTTGAAGAAAACAACTTGTGCAAAATATTTTTTAAACGTTATTTTATAGAGATAAAAAAAGGGGTGACGTCATTTTTAGACGGATTTTATTATAAAAATAAGTATTTATATAAAAACGTGTTTAAATTTGATTTTTTTTAATTGCAGTGAGAAATTTTGCTGTATTTTTATTTTTATCGTTAAGGTCTCATTTTCTTCATTTTTTATACACCTGTTTCTCAGTTGAATTAATATATTTGACAAAGGTTAAAAAAAAAAAATCTGCCACCTTATTATTATGATGCGATATCTTTTCTATTTGATCGTCTTCGAAAGAAAAGATCAAGACTGAGAAAAAAAGTAATTTTACACAACAAAGATCTTTGCGGGGTTCTCCTGAATTCATCTTCCTTTATTTGGTAAAAATATTAAAGATTCCTGATCTGCAGGTAGTTTAACATACACAGGTGCAAGGAGGGTGAGGTTCAAGGTGTTAGGTTACCAAAAATATTAATAATAAAAAAAAAAGGTCACTTTGTAATACAGGAGTGAGGAGAAGAAATGAGAAAATTTTACCATATAATTTTCTTTGCTTTTATTTTCTCAACTTTTGGGTTGTCGGTCAATATGACTGACAAGTTGTTTGACAGAATTAGACTTCTAAATTATTTTATTTGTTATTTATTATATATGTATAAAGGTTTCACCAACAAAAGGACTCAAATTTTAGATACTCAAACTCAATAAAATTGTAAAATATTTCTTTTGGAAATAGATTGCTATTTTTTCTACAATTTTTAAAATACTTTTTAAATATACCATGAGTAACATAATACAAGCATTGTAAAAGTCAGTTTGTAATTTACAAACTTAATTATTCTGAGGTTAGGAGGTGATAAAAATTAATTGAAATTACATTACAGACTCACTATGTGTGTTTCACGTAGAAACAGGAATGTGAGTCATAGCAATAAAAAAAGAGTTAATTAAAAACTAAAAAAAAAAAAAGAGAGAAAAGCGTATACTGTAGTTTTTTTTTTTTTTTTTTTTTTTTTTTTTTTTTTTTTTTTTAAACGAATGAGGCCCCACGCACGCCGCATTCAGTAACGGACATCCATTACAATAGTTCAACAATATTCACTAGTTTTAATGTACATATGAAACTATATGCATGACCACATGCATATACCTACATATATATTTACATTGCCCTGGTCCGTCTCCTTTTTTTTTTTTTTTTTTTTTTTTTTTTTTTTTTTTTTTTGTTGTTGTTGTTGATACATACACATATAGGCCTATATATTAATTAAAAATACTTGTTATATAATATATACTCTTTTTGAAAAGTCAGCCCGATTGCAGGTCTTGCCTGGCTACACAAAACTGACTCTTAGTAGTAAATTAATTTTATTTTCATTACATTGAAATTTTATGAAGTTTTGGTGTTTTTTTGTTTTTGTAAAGTGAGTATAATGTGCTTTGAAAAACCGCGACTGTGAAGCAGCTGTTACTTGTGATGTGGTCTTTTCTCTCAACTCCTCAAGTGCAAAAACGTTTTTGTCCTTGGAGCTCTCAACAAGAGTCGAGTCGTCCTCCCATCAACCCACAACATATAACCATCAAGCCGCTCCTCTCTCGGTCTCTCGGGTATATGCAAGGACCAAAAAAGAAAAAAAAATCTTATGTATATTTTTTTTAACACCGCAAGTGATGCCAAATTTGCGATCCCTCCTAGAGCGATATATGTTATTTGTCTTGACAAAAGAGTAATTTTACTGATACATTTTTACATACGCTATTTTTTATTTATGTAGTTCTCTATTGCAAAGATACTGGTATAATTTAGTATATTTAACTATTTCGCTTTAACTATCCTACTCACGTGGGTTAAAAACGTGATTCAAATTTTTATATACGTGTACAAGTAATAGTTAATTTCTGGTATAACGTTAACTTTTCTTTCTTATTTACTCATCGCGTGTACATTAATAATTACCATAAATAAATATGTATATATGAAATATACAACATACAGTATACGTAACAGATCTCCCTGTGATTGAAATAAATTTTATTACTATTTTACTTTTACATGATTTTTTTTTTTTTTTTTTACCTTTCAACACTTTGGTAATTACTGTAATCATCACATGCAGGACTACTGATATAATTTATTTGTGAATTAAATACAACAGTATTTATTTACTCTGCTTTTTTTTTTACCCAAAAAGAAAGAAAGAAAAAAAATGTATAACATTCATAAAGGTTGAGGTTATAGCTATTTATAAATT
The DNA here is from genome assembly GCA_949318235.1 of Ecdyonurus torrentis. Classification (NCBI taxonomy): domain Eukaryota; kingdom Metazoa; phylum Arthropoda; class Insecta; order Ephemeroptera; family Heptageniidae; genus Ecdyonurus; species Ecdyonurus torrentis. The sequence goes on from OX439132.1 coordinate 9,577,676, forward strand.
TCTAAAGTTGTCATTTAAAATATCTTTTTGTGGGCGCCAAAATTTTTTAATGCTTTTTTTTTTTTTTTTTTTTTTTCAATGACAGTAAATTTATGTTATTATTTTATGAAACCCTGAAAAAATATGATGCATGTGATGTCAGGATTGTTTTTAAACTTTTTAGTTTGTTTTTTTTCTGCCATGCATATTAATTTCAAATTGAAAAAAGTCATGCAATCTTGTTCTTGCAACTTAAAAAATAAATATTTTTGCAAGTAATGCAGCCGGTCCATTACAAAATTGTATCATGTGTTTATGTGACAGATTCGTATGATTTGTAAAGACTCCAAATGTCCAAGTAATCTCCATTCTTCTATACTGTTATGAAATTCATATTGATTTGTTTCTCATGCATATATTTAATTATTTGCACTGCCAGCATTGATAACTAAAATAATCGACAGAAAATTTAATTAACGTACAATGTATTTATAAAATAATTTTATTAAAATTGATGTAACTATAAAGATTTATTTTATAAAAAAAAAATGAAAAGAGAACTTTGATCTATATAATCAATTAAATAATCGTCTTCGTAAGTTAATATATAATTTGACATCAGTTTCAAAGAGCATGTGCATGGAGGGATCAGGTTGTATTATTTATGTGTTGATAAAAGGAATTAAGATAAATTGAAAAAAAAAAAAAAAGTATACGTCATAGAAAGCAAACGTCAGAGCGAGATGGGCAAAAGTTTGGACGTGCCTGTATGTGCGTATTTTTTTCTATCTCGAACGTACAACGTAAGAGAGCCAAGAATAATCTGCCTTTCTTCTGATTAGTCGACTTTAATAAACTTGAACTAAGAGAAGAGTCCAATGTCAACTTATACCTCGCTACTCATTAAGTTATTTTAGTTAATATTGATCACAGTTTTATACTTTACATGAAAACTTTCGTGTTAAAAGTTAATTAAGGTATTTTAGACACAATTGTAAACAAATTGTTGTAACTTAATATATATTTTTATTAGTTTCTTTCCTCCATCTCTTCTGCAGTGAAGATAAAGTACATAATTTTATTTCCATGATACACATTAAATTGATATTCTGTGTAGATTATTCTACAACATATAATTACATATAATTTATAATGACAATTAAGAACTAATCAAAATATGTCATGGATATACAGTATCAAAAAGCTATGCATAAAGAATTATGTTTTTTGAAATTTGGGTTTCGTAAAGGAACTTTATAAAAATAAAGTATCAATTATCCGCATAAAATAAGGACTATATATATACAGAACAGAAAGAGTGGATACCAATGGTAAAAGCATGGTATAATGTAAACAAAAATAAAACCAAATAAACATGGCATAACTCTCAAATTTCTATTATATTTTAGAAAATAATCAATGTGGCAAGACGCGTTAAAAAATGTGTTACTTTTTAATCCAGCCGCATAAGTGCGGACACTCATATATTAGCAAAGGAGATATATAGGAGTTTGAGGCAAAAGGTCAATCATATATAACTATATGGCACGAATTGTAATATAATATATTAATATTCAAGATAGCATGCTTCAAATTTGTAATCCTAATCATGACTGTGTTTAATAAAAAGTTTCGCGCGATTTAAAAATTATAAAAGTTTAGATTTTATAACGTTTTTATTTCTTCATTTAAAAATTAAACATTGAATCACTTCTAGAAGAAGTTGACTTTTTGATATCATTTTTTTATGTGTATAAGTAGGCGGATAGGGTGGTCAGAGATGATAAGAAAATCAGAGGAAATAAATAATGATTATATGAGGTTTTAAAACAGATGTCTCCGATTTATACAATATATATAAATATTATTATAAATTTATTGGATTAAAAGTTTATAAACATTTATAGATTAAAAAAAAAGTGTATATCTTTTCTTAGTAATATGCTAATAATTATATAATTGTTTATAATTAATATAGCGGCTGACATTGTTTGATATATGTATATTTTTTTTAAAGGATATTACACACAGAGCACACCCACGTCATAAACGACAAGTTCGCACATGAATACTTCAAGCCACTGCAAGTCACAAACGTGTACAAACATGTTTTATATTAGTATGCGTCATTTTTCTTAACTTTAAGCCGCGGGAGTTAAATTAAGTCCTTAAAAAAAATCATAAAAAGAAACACACACAAACAAAACATCATTATTGTCATTCGCATAAAAAGATGTAATATTCATAAAACGAAAATGTAATATAGAATTTTATTATATTTTTGACCCAGTTTATATAGTCAGTATGGTAATCGTATTCGTATATGTATAATATATAATTCCTTTAACATCCTACATGTGATGTAAAAGATAAAGAATATCATTAATAGTTTTTAAATTTTTTACATAAAAAATATACTATTTGGATTATTTATAATAAATTTAATATATATAAATAATACTTTGAGCTAAAAAATTATAATACATTTAAGTTCTCAATTACACGTGATCTTTTTATGATAATGATATGTGAAATCATAAATGCAATTTTATATATAATACAAATTTTAATATCCAGAGGCATAATTTATTTTAATCTTGTTATAAAATATTAACATATGCCATAAGGTATATTGCTAAAAAAAATTAAATAGAAAAATATAGCTTGAAGAGAGAGAGAGAGAGAGAGAGAGAGAGAGAGAGAGAGAGAGAGAGAGAGCTTTGGCAGATCTATATTTTAAAATAAAAGTCAATATAATAATAATTTCAAAAATCTATACATCTATAATAAAAGTATGGCAATTCTTTTTCTTTATAAAAGAGAGACCACACTGAATTTTGTTTTTATAGCTCTGCAAACTTTTTTTATATAATCCGAAATCACCAGGAGTCACACACCCTGCTAAGTTATATATATACACACATTTAATGTAATATAATAATAATTTAATATAATATAGAAAATAAAAGTATGTCAGGGTTTTGAATTGCTTTGTCATTATTATTGTGAGTAACTTTTTTTCTTCTTATCATCATCAGCTGTCAATACAAAAATATATCGCAGGCACATATAGAGGAGATGCTCCGAAATACATACATACATTTATATAGAGAGAGATAAAATAATGAGGCAGCTGTCTATAGTGCAAAGACGTCTTTGCGTGCTATCATATTCTTATATACAGGGGTGTGTCATTCATAAAGTCAATATACTTCGATATATTATTGATTGTTCATACATGGCGTGATGGTCCATTGTACTTCTTGATAACATTTATATAATTTAAAACAATATTGAATTTTACATTTTAAAATGATTTTTATTATAGATTTTCTCAAATAAAGTATGTTTTCATCATGATGCAATATTTTGGTTTTTTCGTCGTTCTAATATTATTGTGTTGTTATATTTTTATGTTTTGTCATCTCCTTTTTGCAAAGAAAATTGTCAGACAAAACTGTGGTCACATTCATTGATAAAAATCTGACTAAGAAATATTAAAATTCCTGATTGTAATATCCTGTGGAGAAAAATCAGAAAATTGAATTTATATTCAAGTATGGAAAAGATAATTGAATAAACATAAATAATATTTTATATTTTATTGGAATATTGGACCTTTTTCAAAATTCTTAAAAATATTGGTTTATGATTCTAGTATCTCTGATTGGCTATAACATATAAATTTAACATATTATGGCTCTTATATAGAATAATTATATAATTTATTATAACATTAAATTTTTAAAACAAATATTTAATCATCATAAATTGACATGAATATACTTACGGGTTAAAAGCAGTATTGTAAAATATATAAAGAACTTTTTTAAAGGTATACTTTTTTTTTTTAACTTTTAAAAACGGATCATTGCTGTGAGTTAAAAGTGTTTTAATTTATATTTCTAAGATTAAGTCAATATTTATATTATTTATACAAAAGGATCTGCCCAGAGGATTAGGAAATAAATTAAAGTAACCGCATATATCCTCATCATCAGTCATTCATTAGTCATTAAGTCATTACTATACTATAGTATAGTATATAGTATAGTATGTATACATGCCAAATTCAGAATAGGGAAAGAGAACTTCAGCACTATACCATATAGTAAGTTTATTATACTATGGCACTATACTTATACATTATAGAAATCGTAGTTGCTGAGAAGACTCATATTCCTGAAATTCAAAACTTGAATCCATTTATTTCATTTTTGTCATTTATAAGTCGATGGTATTACAACTACCTTACAAAATTTTCAGATTTCGTATCTGTGAAGGGATTTGTTTATTATTAATATAATAATTTATAGGGCTTAATAGTCTCGATTTATATACATATATATTTAATTGCATCATGGTCTCATGGTTAGGCTTTTATATTTATGCATACATGCAGTTTGGAGTTATCCTAAGAATCATGCAAGACGCATGACAACAAAAATAAGATTTTTCTGCCTGTAAAGTTACTTACAAACAGTGCATCATTTTCAAATAATAATTTAAAGGTTGCGCACAGTTTTTTTATTATTATTATCGCTACACCAATAATAATATAACTCTCTCTCTCTCTCTCTCTCTCTCTTTCTTCTTGTTCTACATCTACAATAATGATCACCTTGAGTATGTATTATTTGAAGTGTTAAAAATAAAAACTTGTTACTTTTGAAGTATATTATAATACTTTTCTCCTTCACACTTATATATTGTGTATATATTGATAAAAAAAAGTGTTATCATACTTTTTAAAACAAACATATATGTCAAAAGCTTACACTTAGATTTTTTTTCTTTCTTTCTTGCAACACAATCACCTTTTGTTTCTTTACCTCAGTAAAGACAATGTTTTCTTTCTTTAGAATATAGAAATCTTCTCCTATATAATGTAATGTCAGGCATATCTCATCCTCTCTCTCTCTCTCTCTCTCTCTCTCTCTCTCTCTCTCTCTCTCTCTCTCTCTCTCTCTCTCTCTCTCTCTCTCTCTCTCTCTCTCTCTCTCTCTCTCTCTCTCTCTCTCTCTCTCTCTCTCTCTCTCTCTCTCTCTCTCTCTCTCTCTCTCTCTCTCTCTCTTCAAACAATCAGGTATGAATAACAAAAACTTATATTATTATAACGTAGAGTGTTAAGTTTCCTATTTAGCATTTTTAGTACAAAAAAATATAAATTAAAAAGTACAGTATACATGTTGTTGTTGGGTATATTGAAACTGATATTGTAAAAAAAAAAAAAAAAAAAAAAAAAAAAAAAAAAAAATCTGGACGGTTATACACTGTGATATACAATATAATTGCAAAAATAAGTATAAAATTACATAATAAGTTGTTGTTGTTTTTTTTGTTTTTTTTTTTTACTATGTAAAACCGTTTGATACAAAAATGCATGCATGCAACATGTGTGTGGTCTAATTGATTTATTTTAATGACTTTGTTATCATATCATTGAAAATTGACAATGCGATTTTTGATAATATATTTATTAATTCAACAAATGACCGATAAAAATACATTTAAGTTAAACAAATATATTTTGAAAATTATAGTGCAGCAATTATCTGATTTTTATCTAATATACGTTGCATTATCTACAATTTTTTTTTTTTTTTTTTGCTAATATATAATTATAAGGTAAAATTTAGATTAGCCGGATGATAAAATTGCAAACAATAAAACATGTGTTTCAATATAAAATTAGATAATAAGTTCATTGAACTCATCATATTCATAATAAAAACAACAAGTTTTACCCCCTACATTAACCTGCAATGTATGCAATATTATAATAAAAAATAATGACATTATTATTATTATTTTTTTTGTGCGTATATAAAATCACATCTTTTTATGAAGAAAACTTGATCATTTATTATATTTTGAAAAAGAAAACTCCTATAATACATATATAATGTATTTTCTTGTATTACAAGAAAGAAAATATATAATATGGAAGCATAATAAATTGAATTGACAATGTAAAAACCAGTCATGCGAATGAGTTTAGCTTGACTATACACAAAAATAATGAACTAACCTAATTCACGCCACATTTATGCCTGATAAAACAAAAATATAAACCATGAAACTTTTAAAGGTAATAATAAATTTCATAGAGTGTTCTATTTTTTTTATTATTTTTTTTATGAAAAATAATTTTAGGTCGGGTTTGAAATATTAATTATTCTCAACCATGGTCTAAATTTGCTATAATAAATATGTAGTAATAGATGACAGTTTTCAAACAACGTTTTACATCGCGTATAAAAATTTTCCATAAAAAAAATGATTTTTTGTTTCGTTATTACATTAATAAAATATTATATTTATTAAGTGAAATAATATTTCAATAAAAAATACCTAAGCTAAAATAATAAATTATTTAAATAATAATACTAAATTGTTAAAAAAAATAAAGATTTAAAAAGTCTATAAAGTTTATGTAAATGAGCATTCTTCCTTAATTTAGTATATCTATATATAATAACAGTGAAAATAAGATTGTGAAAAAAACAAATAAGAAAAGAAAATTAGTAAAACGAAGATATGATAATATTAAATTTTATTATAAAGTAAATTATTTATTCTGTCAAGTAACTTAAATTTTATTATACATTCAGAGTCATGAATAATTTATATTGGAAACGCAACAGAAAGCACCAACTTTTTTTTTTTTTTTTTTTTTTTTTTTTTTTTTTTTTTGAAGATAAGATTGGGCTGTTCTGTGTGCTTAGAATACAAAATATAATTAAAAAAAAAGAGAGAGAAAGAATGAAAGAGATAGCAAAAGAATCTTTCTCCTTGAACTCTGCAACCCGCAAAACTTACTAAGTAAGTAGTGACATATAACAATTGGTGGTAAAATATAGAACTAAAATATTTACTATAACTTTTATGTAATATATTTAATGATTATTTGATTTACTATACTATACACATATACGCAAACACCAAACGTTGTATATTTAAGTTTTTGTCATTAGTTGCAGAAAGTCACTTGAAAGAGTTATTGAACTAACGCTCGATAATTAACTGAGACTAATGAAGAGAAAGTTCTCAACAAAATGATTAACTCTTTTGTATTGTCTTATATATTATACTTTTCTTTCTTTATTATACGATATTAATTTTCTACTTCTAACCTTGACATTGATATGACATTGAAGGCATACGAAGCTAATCTAATAATTGTAAAATAAGAATAAGAATACTAGGAACTTAGGAAACTAGACATAAAAAAACTGCAACAATAACAAATGAAATTGTTATTTCTTTATACGAAAATAATTGTTCTTTGTTTCAACATTTATTTTCTTTTTTGATTACCAAATATACTTCAATAACAGATTTCTAGGGAGGAAATTAAATTATTATGCAACATTAAAATATAATAATTATCGATTCAAAAAGGAAAATATAGAAATTTCCATAAACTTCAAATATGTGTTCGCATACATCCATAAACTATAAAAGCATAAGCTTTAGTTTTATACGTGATTAAAATTAATAAAAAAAAATGTAATAAATTACATAACCAATAAATAACAAATTAATGAAAAAAATAACTTATATAACTGTAATAATAACAATCATCACTTTGGTATAATATAGAATAGAGCAAGAGAGAAAGAGAGATAATAGGGAGAGATAGAAAAAATATATTTTATTTATAGCATACTTCCTATATAAAAATATATTGGAGAGGTTGTCAAATATTAAATTATATCCCCAAAAACTTCTATAGAATGACTCAACTTCACTGGATCACACTTCATGCAAAATGTCGTAATTGAAACAAAAAAATATTAGACCACCCTAAAAAAAATAACACGTTTAGTTGTAAATTACATTATTGTTACTTTATATAACTGATATAAATATTTTATATTTGGCAAGAGAGAGAGAGAGAGAGAGAGAGAGAGAGAGAGAGAGAGAGAGAGAGAGAGAGAGAGAGAGAGAGGTTATAATTTGATTGAGCGAGCGTGTGTTTATATGTACTCACAGCTTGATATAATATTACACTTTGTGCTGTGTTGTTAATTTTATACATTATATCAAATTGATGATGGATAAATATTATGAGGGTATATTATATAGTGGTAGATGCACACACACACACACATAAATACATAAAAATATACTGTATGTAGCTGCATGTATGCATCAGCTGCTGTGTATGTCTAACAAAATTGTAATTCACTCTTATTATCTTGTTATAGTCCCGTATGTCCTTGGCACAACACGGTGTGTGTTATATGTTCACAAGTTGCAAGTTAAGAAACAGATAATTTTTTATTATTATTTTATTATTCTAACTTTGATATTTTTATTTTGACGACAGCTGCTTTTTAATACCTTATGTTTATAGAAATCAATATTACTGAATATCTAAAGAAAGTGTTATTACTGTGTATTGTATTTGATGGTATATATTATATTTATTGTTCTAAATGTTTGTTACACACCGGTTACGTGGTATGAGTATATGTGTGATTCGAGAAATATATATATATATATATATATATATATATATATATATATATATATATATATATATATATATATATATATAGAGAGAGAGAGAGAGAGAGAGGGAGGGAGAAAAATAGAGAGAGAGAGACTAATACATATAATTTTTAATTACTTAAAAAACATTTAAGTTTAAATCTAATGAGCCTGCATAAAATAATTGGAGTTACAATTAACAGAAATTCTGAGATAAAATATATACAGTATAATATAACGATGTGAAGTAAAAATATTAATTATATACTTATATTAAAAATTATCTTTTAGAAAATTATATATTAAAAGAGAATTTCATATTTTTTTTTAAAATCAAACCGCTCTATCATCTTTTTATTATCTTACAACATTTTTCTCCAATTTCCCTTTGACTTTTTTTTTTCCAAAAGTTCATCAGAAAATTTGATAACTCATGTACTGTACATAATATGAAATCATGCAATCGTACAAAGTCTATGGAATTTTATACTCTTTCATAAAATATAAGATTTGATATAACCTTCAACATTTTATAATCATTTAATTATAACTTATTTAATGGCATGATTATATTCATAATGAAAAGAGATAATATAATGTCTATATACTTATATGCATGAAAATACATAAAAGTGCAAACAATCTTTCTTGTTACATTTTTAATAAGTATCCATTACATTTTTTTTTTCTTTTTCTTTCTATTTCCTTACTACTCTTTATATAACGGGCAAATGGCATTGAAAATAATGTTATTCACAATTCAATTAACATATATTGTAATGCAAATAGAAATCAATTTGTTATTGACAATGGTATATAATCTTCTAACTTCTTTATATAAAAATATACACTTCCTATAAGGAAATGACAGAAAGAAATTTTTCATTGTGACAGCTGTGCATCGTTTGTTCATCAATTCCTTTTTTTCTTTTTTTTTTTCTTCTGAAGTTTAATATTTTGTGCTTATAAATAGAGTTCCCTCTTTCATTCAAGTAAATGAAGTATAAATAATATGAGTATAGAAAATGCAATAAAAGCAAAATAATAAACTAGAAGAAAAACAATTAAATATCTGATAATTATAATGCTTCGATCGTATACCGGTAAAATAATGGGGGCGCTTTTTAGTGTGATTATGATATATTATACTAGTATGTATTTCTTCATGTATGCATATTTGTAACAGTTTTCTAAAAAAAAAAAAAAAAAAAAAAAAAAAAAAAAAAAAAAAAAAGTCCCGAAATGTCAAAGTATATTTTAACAAGATTGCAAATTACATATACCTATAGGGGTCGCCTGCCTTTTTCCCACTCGCATCTGATTGGTTACTCGATTACTCCGGTTACTTTTCATTACCGGTAACAAAAATTAAAAAATTATAATTAATGCAGCAATATTAAAAAAAAAAAAAAAAAAAAAGGCAGAAACATACATAAACATCAAAGTTTATGGGACTTTTATTATAAGAAAATACTGTTATAATGAAATTTTATTGTATCTCTCACCTATAATATAGTCAAATATAGTTTATAGTATATTTTCTAACGTTTCATAAAGAACATAAAATAATAATAATAAAAAAGTAGAAAACACTTTTAATTTAATAGCACGCGTGCTGGGATGATGATAATTTTTATAAACAACACATTTATACATAAGTTTCAACCTCGTGATAATAAAAAAAAAATAGTGATAACGTTTTTATCAGAAAAAATAAGAGCGCGTCACAACAACATCACACGTAAGGTCTTAAAAATATGTCTCATGCAATGATAAAAATTAGGGAAGTAAAAAATATTCGGACCCAGGAAGTATAATACAAAACAGTTGTGACTTTTTATTTTTTAAAATTGAGAAATGGATGTGGTATTCAGTTTAACAGTTCATATGTCATTTGTTA